>JZRM01000170.1:0-28658 GCA_000963415.1 Blastocystis sp. subtype 6 | reverse complement strand
ACAGAAGAACATCGACGCGATGTTAGAGGTGGAGCAGGAGCTGAAGGCGCAGAACAAGAAGGACGAGAAAGAAAAGATGGAGGAGGAGAAGAAGGAGGAGAAGAAGGACAAGAAGGAAAAGGAAGACAAGAAAGACAAGAAAGACAAGAAGGAGAAAAAAGACAAGAAAGATAAGAAGGAGAAGAAAGACAAGAAGGAGAAGAAGGAGAAGAAAGATAAGAAGGAAAAGAAGTAAGTTTATTAGTAATTGTTGCCTTTAATACGATCGTTTGTTAACACCACATCATTTTTGGAATGTGGAGACTGTTAGAGAGGTCGCGAACACTCAACATTCTTCCACAGTCCATCCGGAGTCTTTCGATGCTTTCCAGCAACCTAAATACTACCATGGATGCGTTAAAAGCCGAAGATTCCTGGAAAGTCCATTCACCATCTATGGCATCAATTGGAGGAATGATTTCGGAAATGGGGAACAAGGAAAGGTACTATTATGAGTTTTCGCTAATTATTCAGAAATGCTATTTTAAATCGCATTACTCTCCCTCCCGAAGAGTCAGATATCAAGAAAATTAAGGCGTATATTCGTTCTGATCTTCGTCTCCACAACATGCGTACTGTATCTTCTCAACGCGTTTATATTCATGCTGTAGTACAGACATCGATTGGCTTTATACGCAGAATTGTGGGTTCCGATGGATGGAAGAGTAAGTGTTAGTGTAATTCATTTTAGATAGATACTCCACCAACTCTATATGTGTATGTATCGACAGCGCCATTTCCAACTCCTGATGTCCTTTCATGATTTTCTTATCAAGCGCGATGTAACCTCTTTTCTTTTCTCACAATGAGGGTTTTGTGGATCTCAACGTCACTTCGGCAGATATTCTCTTCGTCTCCTCGATCTTCACCCGGAATAAATCTGTCGCGAAGAAAGTGTGGGAAACAGCGCCCGAAGCTTGGCGACACACTCCTAGTTTTGTGTACTCGTATGTGATGATGCTGTATTCGGAAAAGCGTTTCGGCGAAGGCAATAAGATGCTAGCAGAGGAAAAGCTCGATCAAAACATGTATTCTGAGCAATCGCTAAATTGGAAGTTGCTGAAGGGCTACGAGCTGGCAGGATGTTATAGCGACTGCGTGGAGTTAGCAAAAGAGATGTGTGAGAAGGTCCAGAGCGATATGCCCATTCTTCACTCTCTCAGTATCGATGCAATAATCGCGTCTTTCTGCAAGTTGCACAACTACAAAAAAGTTATGGAATATTATTCTCTTGCTCAGACGAATCATGTAAAAGTGGAATTGTCGACGGTGGATACGATCATTCGGCTCTGGGTAAAAAGCGACTTGTGGAAGACTGCTTATGATAATATGAAGGAACGAGCGAGAGAAGAATGCATCGAGCTATCTCGCGAAGAGTATTTAATTTGTGTTCCTATTGTTGTTAGTGATTTGTTTTTACAATGGAAAGCGCGCTCGCTGTTCTATCGTCAGGCAGGCGTTTTCTTCTCTTATCGATTGGTCCTTCAAAACGCGCGTTTCTTCGTCCCTGATGGAAACGAGATTCGTAGAAATCGTGACCATGATTGAGTGTAGGCTTGGATTATCGAAATATCGACATGGATATCATGAAAGTGATGATGTACATCCTTTTAGATAACTCTCCCACCAAATTTATGGAATGTTGTCAGGAGACAGAGACGTTCCGGATTCGTAGTTTCCGTTGGCCCAAATCTCTCTCTCTGTTCCTGGAAAAGACAATGTATCCTCCTATGAAGAATGTTATTGTGGTAAGTGAGAGAAGTGGGACTCATAGAAAGAAAGACTATGTGGAGATCGCTGTTCCAGATATCTTAGAACGGCAAAAGGAACTGTTGGAACTGGATAAACGTTTATCCCCAGTTTATTTGTCTTCGGAAGAGTGCGAAGAGATTATGGGCATTGTCTAGTTATTTTAGTAGTTTCTTTGTTACAAATTCACTCAAATGAAAATCGTCGAGGCTCACAGATAGGGCAAATTAAATATCCATTATATATATTAACCTATGGGAAACACAATCTAAGAGTTCAATAGGAAAATCATCGAGTATAATAGCCTCGTTTTTGCCTCTACGACGAGGGTGAAAGTGGGCTATTTGTCTCTGACATTCTAACAATAACTAGAACTCACGACATAAAAGAGGATGGTAGAAAAGAAAAAGTAGAAAAAGTAAAAACGGGAGTAAAAATGAGCATGAAAGTGTGAAAATCATCGAGGATTTCCTCTCCTATTTTCAACTAGGATTGGTTCGTCCAATCATTTAATTGTGCATTTCTCTATCTTAATAGAGCTCAAAATATATTTACAATGAGTGCATCTGTTGAAATGACGGAGGTCGTAACAAATGATCCTCCAAAACAAAACGAAAAGTGAGTTTTATGTGAGTATTCTAATGTTTAGAGTTTGTACCCCTTGCGAGAACGAGAAATGCCGTTGTTCTGAGCATTCAGGGATCAGTCATCTTTTGAACTCGGGTTGCGAGCATCAAGTGGTGGAACACGATGGACATTATGATCTTGTGATGAACGGTAGTCTACACCACCCTCACAACGACCATTTTGACGATCACGGCGCTTATGATCCCGAGACCTGCAAGCCTGTAAATATCTATATGAAGAACATTCGTATGCTGGTGGCAGATGCGTTGGGCTCTGACAGCTTTGGAATTATGCCCTACAACTATTCGGAGCCGAGCAATGTAAAGCGACAGTACAACTTATCGGACGAAGAGAAGGAGAAGTTCAACGAGCAGAACAAGAAGAAGATCCAGGGCATGAAGCGAGACCAGTGTCGGCTGGTGAGCATGATGGTCCTGACCGGCGGTTTCATGGTCGTGGAGTTCATAGGCGGAATTGTGGCCGGCGCTCTGGCCTTGCAGGCAGATGCCATGCACATGGCGTCGGATCTGATCGCTCTGATCGTCGGCTACTGCGCGATCTCCCTCTCGCAGAGGCCCGAGAACGACTCCAACACGTACGGCTGGTCGCGCTTCGAGGTGGTGGGAGCAATGGTCAATTCGGTGTTCCTGCTCGCCGTCTGCCTCAATATCGTGATCGAGGCACTCACGCGATTCATCGACATTAACGAGGTGCGCGAAAGCATGAACGATAATCGACTCATGTACCTTATCGTGGCTATCATCGGACTCCTTGTGAACATCCTGGGACTCTTCTTCCTGGGCTGTGGAGGTGACGAGCACGGCCATGCTCACGGTCACGCTCATGCGCATGGTCATGACCACTCTCACCACCACGAGGAGGAGGAAGATGAGCACGACCACGATCATGATGAGCATGATCACGACCATGAACATGAACATGAACATGAACATGAACATGAGCACGATGAGCATGATGAGCACGACCACGATCATGAGGTCGTTGTGAATGTCGAGAAGCCGAAGAAGAAGAAGCGGTCGTCAAACCTGCAAGCAGTGCTGCTACATGTGGGAGGTGATGCGTTGGGTTCCATCGCTGCCATCATTTCTGCCTGCTTTGTGAACTTCTTCCCCGAGGACGCTACCTGGAAGTACTACGCAGACCCCATCTGTTCTCTGGTGATCGTCATTCTGATCCTGAACGGGTCGATTCCTCTGTTCAAGAGTGTGTTGAACATTTTGCTTCAGTCAGCGCCCAAGGGACTGGACATAAAGAAGCTGCGCGAGTCCATTCTGAAGGCGGACGGCGTGGCTTTCGTGCACGGACTCCACGTCTGGCAGCTGAACGAGGATGTCACCGTGGGATCGGTGCACATCATCTGTCGCCGTGAGTGCAATCACCAGAAGGTGATGGACGACGTGAAGAGGATTTTCCACAAGAACAACGTGCACACGAGCTGTGTGCAGGTGGAGGTTATGAGGGACGACGGTCCTAACGATGTGTGTAATGATATTGTGTGCAATAACAAGAACTGTATCTCTCGTCATTGCTGCGCTCCTAGTCGCATCGGAAGGGAAGTAGCAAGCAAGACTCCTACCGAGGATACTCTAATAAAGGCATCTTCTATTTAGTGTGTATTTTATTCTGTTTGTTGGAATGTCGTTTATAAATATCGCAGTTACTGGATGCGGACACGGTGAACTCGACACGTTCTACCGTATGTGTGGCGTTTTTGAGAGAATGGGATACCCCATCGATCTGGTTCTTATCACGGGAGATTTTCAAGCTGTCCGCAATCAGGAAGACTTGGGATGCATGCAGACTCCTGAAAAGTATCGTCTTATGGTAGGGTTCTGGACTGTGTAGCATACTAGCGTGACTTTTATAAATACTACAATGGAGAAAAGAAGGCACCTATCCTAACCATCGTTATTGGAGGAAACCACGAAGCTGTTAATTATCAGCAAGAACTCTACTATGGAGGATGGTTAGCTCCAAATATTTACTATCTAGGAGCTTCCAATGTAGTTCGCTATAAAGGGTTGTGTATCGGAGGTATTTCCGGCATCTTCAAATCATACGACTATGAAAAGGGATATTTTGAGTCAGTTCCGTATGGCCGCATGAGTACTGATGAAAAGAATTCGGCATACCACTACCGACACTTGGAGATACTGAAACTCCTATCCTATTCTCAGCAATTGGACATCATGATTTCCCATGACTGGCCAGAAAGTATCTACAACTATGGAGATCTGGACATGTTGCTCAGGCGAAAGCCGTGGTTTTCGTATCAGCATTGACTCGTAGTGAATTGTAGAGAAGATATCAGCAATTCTTGCTTAGGGTCCCTTCCACTTTTATCGCTTTTGCAAAAAAACAAACCGAAATATTGGTTCGCTGCACATCTTCACACGAAGTTTGCCGCCATTTACCCGCATGGCGACGACACTTCCACTCACTTCCTGGCACTGGACAAATGCGTGAAGAGACGGGATTTCATTCAAGTAGTGTCGCTGGACATCGATCCTTCGGAGGCGAACGATTCGAACGTAGTTCCTGTTTGTATGTTTGTTGTAGATATATTTCGACACGGAGTGGCTAATGATTGTCAAGGAGGCACAGCGCTTTCTGTCGACATCAATGAAGCTGGTGGTACTTCCAGAGCTGCTGGATATCTCGCAGAGTACTCGCGAATGGGTCCAGGCTGTAGTAGAGCAGAAGAAGAAAGATGACAAACATGGAATTCCTGTTCCTCTAAACTTCGCTCAGATCGCTCCTACGTACTGCGGAAGTCCCAATGATGGCTATATTGGAGCCGAGGCTGTTCGAAGGGGCAACAACCAGACAGATGAATTCCTGTCACTGCTGGGACTGAATCACGTCATAACGATACCTCTGGACATCAGTATTCAAGCAGAACAAACTGTCGGGATAGAAGAGAAAGATCCTGATGTGATCGACATTGATGATATTTCGGATGTTTGCAACAAACAGCTATAACCACTAGTAGACATAGAATCAAAACACCGTAATAAGGGCGAAGACTGCGTACAGAAGCACCAGAGGATACATGATGATGTAACGCTGGTCGTTACTTTTTAAGAGCGACTCGATGAAGCGAGAGGCGGAGAAGGATGCCCAGAGGATACAGACCACGGCGACGATCCACCCCACAACGGTTCTGGAGGTCAAAGGAAACACAAAAAACGACCTGACGGGAAATACGACCGAAAACATAGAGAGGAAAAGGAGCGGAATCATAGAGTAGCCCAGGATGCTCATCACAGAGGTGAGCGAGACGTTATTCGACGACGAGTCGCTGAGCAATTTGAGAAGAATGTAACTATGTCGAAGACAATGAACAGAAGCACATGAGAGTACATCCTGCGAAGAAATATCCAAATGTGTATCCGAACTGGATGCGTCCCTTCTAAAATCAAATCAAATTGAGAAATTGACCAGTAGAAGGAAAAGTGATAAGATAAAGCAGAATATGATGGGTCCAACAAGGTCTGCATCGTTGATAAGGGGTTCGTCAATCACTTTCCAAGGATTGATGACAACGAGAATCTTCTTGAAAATATGGCTAAAATCAATTCCCAATTCTATAACTTTGTCCGCTAACATAATTTATACCCTCTAAAAGTGGAGGCTCGTTGCTGTAGTCCTCTTCTTCTACTGTTTGCATATTACCGAATCCAAAGTCATTCTGTGTGTTGTAGGACGTAGGCACGAATGGCTGATAGGAAGGTGGAACACTATGCACTCAAGAAAACAAAATCACTCCCTACGCATCAACATTCATCCAATCGTCGTCAAATGCTTGACCGTAATTACTCTAGTTCATAAAGGAAAGACAGTACATGCTCACCATGCTACAAAAACAAAAGTGTCAAACAAACAAAACGGTGTATCATGAAATGACAAATACACAATAAGATAATCATCTGAAGAATGCATTATTAATCGATAATAATGACATAAGAAACGCGCAATAATGTTTCTTAAAAACGTTGGTTTTGATAGCACTGTCTCAAGAAATTCAAAAATACGATAACTACGAATCACACACACACAAAATCAAAACCCCCCTCTTCATAAGTAGGAGAATCTAAACTATCATAAGGCGCAAAAGACTCTGGCATCGAAGGCTGAAGAGTAGGGGACGAGGAGGCAGACAGAATAGGAGAAGGACTAGCAGCTGGTGAGCTCGACACGGAAGAAACACTCATACCAGGCTGCTCATCAGTAACCAAAGAATTAGAAGCGCTAACGTCCTTAAAGTGGATTTTTATATGTCTCCTCAAATGATCCGAACGAGCGGCAGTGTAAGAACACAGATGGCACTTGTATGGTTTTTCCTTCGTATGAATACGCTCATGACGCTTTAAATGACCAGAACGGATCGTCTTATAGTGGCAGCCAGGATACTTACAGCAATAGTAATATACCTTCTTGGAAGAAGTTGAGTCTAAAAGTCATCCCACGCCACAGAGAACCCACCAGAAAGAACTTGGTGCTCCATATACAAATAAAAGCCAAGTTAATAGAAATATGTGGAAGAAAAAGTGGAACAGGGAACTGAGGGTTACGTTCAATGGTCCCATGATTAATAAGTGAAAAGTAACCACTTTACGGCTCGTCATCGTACCGACACCACCGAAAATTGGGGGATTGAATTAGCAGAGGATGAATCGGAAAGTTATCTAATATGCGAATGGACCTTCAAAGAATAAATTGTCAACGATGAAAAATTATTCTCATGCCGGAAAAATAGGCTATTTGTTGCAAATTCAAATTTTGAGAGACGTGAGTTTGAAATTGTAGAGAGAAATTGCTTCAGTTTCAAAGTTGTAAATGATTTTTCAACCTTCTATCACTTTTCCACATTCATGTTTCATGTGTCACGAATGTTGCACATAACTTGGAGAATTCGATCTCCACCAACTCGACGTTTGTGCTCATCTATTTTTAGCGGAGTTGGGAGAGAAACGAGATGTTTGAAGTCATTCTTCCCCATTCGAAATCCAGTGTCACTAATAAATCATGTCAGTCCTGTAGCATCATGGAATGTACAGAAGAAGTGGGTGCAAATTGTATTTCTCTCAACTAGACTCTTTTCGACTACACCTAAAGTCCAGAAACTTGTATGTGATATGTCTAATTCAGAACTAATCGCTCTGTTCAATAATCCTTCGGCAAACCGAATGGAACTAGTCAAAGCAGGAGAGCGTTTATTTCAGCAATCCACATCTCTTTCTGAGCATGTAGCAGTATCCACAACTCATTATAAATAGGAACTGAATCCTATTCTTCAGCGTTTAGTAGCAAGTCGTTTCAATAACTTGGCTCGTCGTTTAGCAAATCAATACTTATCCAGCAAACCCACTATCCATCTCAGTCTGACGAAAACACTACTTCGTCTCAGCATGTCATTGAAGGATCGTGAATTGTTGTTCCAGACGTGTTCTTTGTCGATTCCAAGTAACATCCAACCTGACAGCGAGCTTTCAGGTCCGCTAATCCGCGCTCTGTTCATTGTTTGCGGTCACGATGAGGGCATGCAGTATTTCATGCAGTGTTCTCCAGATGGAAAGCGATACAGATACATTGTTCCGGAACTGTTGTATGGTATATACGATCTCCTGTAATGACATCTAGGGTTGTTCGAAATCGGGCAATTTGAGGAGTGTATCTCTTTCTACAACACCTTTTGCCTGGATTATAACTGGGAGCACTTGGCTGACGTTCCTGCAGACCAGATCGATGCCTACTTTTATCGTAATCAGCATCAGAAGCTATTTCAACACTCACGTATGTATGCAGCAGTGATCGGTTCTCATTTGGCAATGAACCACTATAATGAGGCGATGAGTTTGTATAAGGAAATGGAGTTCTGGGGAGTCATTCCATTGCGTGATACGTATTATCATTTTATAGAGGTGAAGTCGCTATGACTGAGTGATTGTGTAGTATGGAGAGAGAAACCAAGAGAAGGGAATCCAGCACATTCATCTTCCCCAGGGAATCACAGAGATTCAGTAAGTGTTTAACGTAGATTTGACTTATAGGAAAAATTATTTGGAATCGCTTGCATTGTGTCAGTACTTTGATCATTTTTTGCCGTTTGTGGAACAGCATAACAAGCTACGATCCTCTCGCGAAGTTCGTGAAAACCCTTTGTCGCAAACGATTGATATTTCCCTGCGATTAATGCCCATGTGTTATCAACGACTGGAGTTGTATCGGGTGATGAAGGACATGCGTTGGTCTTTGAATCGTGGAATGAACAATAGGAAACAAGGATCGTAATGTCTGGTTTAGTGGTTGTTTGAATGTCAAAACTGAAAAGGATATCGAAGGTCTTGTTCGACTGCTGACCACCGATCTTCAGCCAAGCATTGAATTCAAGATTGTTGTGAGAATATCACGGATGTGTCATGAATAGGATCACGATGCGTTACGGATTGAATGCACTTCGATCTACAACTGGCTTGATATCCAAGACTGTATTTTGAAACAAATAAACATATGAATTGTTTGTTTCACTCTTTATCTAGACTTGTACTCAAGATTACGCGAATCTTTCTCCCAAAGAGCTTGCTGATTTCATCGCTTGCTGCATACTCGATGCGTCGACTGACTTTTGATACGATTCTTTGCTGAGAAGGAGACTGGCACCGAAGCTCTGCATCTAAAACGAGCATTCCATTGATCTTTCTCCATCCTCGATGGACCACGATCAACTCGTACGGTATTTCTTGGTTAAGAAAGTGAAATACTTTTTCTCGAATAACCTCGTTCGCCTGTTCTTCTTGATTTCGATTCGTTATCACGCCTGGAGAGAACAGCCATCGCCCAGGTCTCGCTTGTGCCACAAGAATATTCAGAATCTCTTTGACTCCTTGTCCTTTCAATGCCGATAGACTAATGATAGATGATCCATCGTCTTTCATACCAATCTAGAGATCATTCGCGCTAGAAGAAGAGACCAGAGGTCGAATCAACTCTGGGATCTCTTGCACGATTTCCTTCTTCCGTTCTTGAATTAGGGAGCGAGACTTCATAGAATCACATTTGTTCAATGCAATAAGGATCTTCGCTTCGTTTTGCTGAGAGAGAGCAATTGCAGTGTGAATAACTCCCTTACTTAAATGAGTGAGCGGAATTGAGCCATCGACAAGCTATTCTGAAGAGGACAAATAGGTAGTACAGTGAGATAAAGGTCCATCTTGGAAAGAGTGTTTTTCGCAATCCCTGTTAACTCCTTCTCTTCTTTACTACTTCCACTACAACTCGATACAATGTAAAACGGAAACCTCTTCTGTAGAAGTCCAGGAGTGTCATGAAAGATGAGTTGTGTATCTCCTATATTTTTCACGCCCAAAATATCCAATCGTGTTGTATTCACTTTGTGACTCACTGCAGACACTTTTTTACCCACGAGAGTATTAATAAGAGTACTCTTGCCAGAATTGGGAGCACCACACAGTCCAACTTCCAGAACCTTTGTATCTGGAGGTTTCTACACGATTACAAGATTGAATAGCAAAGAACACTACCATCCAGGATATATCTCTCTGTAAGAAGGCCTATATCAAACAACAACATGACTACAGCATACTGTCCAGCTTTTTATCGTAGAGTAAATCACTTGTTACCACTCTACTAGTGAAATCGCCCTAGATGAGTCCACCTTGTTGATATAACTCTATGAAATGAACGACATGGAAGTAGTAAATGCGAGACAACGTTTTTGCTCCAAAACATATGGATTGTCTGATGGTAGAGCATTGGAATTCACTCGTTCCTTGATTTCGTTCACAACAATTATAATCGGAACAAGACACATTTCACTGAATTCCAAAAATCGATTTTCCTTTTTGTTTTTCAGAATCAGATCTATCGATGGATCCTCTCGAGGCTTTTCGATCTGCAATTGCAAAGAAAAGGAGTTTGGAGCGGAAAGACGGAAATATTATCATCGGACAACATGTGTTTCCAGATAAGACATATACATGTATGAAAAAGTTAAGTGCATATGAGACTCATAAAAGCGTGAAGGAAACATCGTTTTATACACTGGATAGTATTTTCTTCTTTTGGACGACTCTTTCTACGAATAGTTCTATGGATCAAGGTAGCTATGCTATCTTGTGTGCTGATAATAATGTGGATGCCATTAGTTTCGCTCAGCGGGGTGCATTATTGAATTACCTCAACGGAAAAGAGAAATCCTGCATATATTTTGACACATCTGTTCCCTTTCGCTACGTGAAGCCCCAGTTCGCCTCTTCTCTGACTTCGGGGACTGAAGAGAAAAAGGAGACTGCGGACGCAGCCCAAGTGGTGAACAGCATCCAGTACTACAAGAGGATGCGCAGCATCTTGGGGAACGAAAAGATCTACGAGACTCGTTCCAAAGTGATCAACCTCAACGGCAAAACAAAATTCAAAGAGGCCGTACCCGTTGCAATGCGTGTCAACTGTAGATCGGACTTATTCGTCGCGAGGTGGTGGCTCCTGTGTCCCACCATGGCGAGGATTGGAAGGACCGAATGAGTAGTGTCTGTGCGTGCTGAACATGTAGACGTCGACGTGGGGAACATCAACCTCGACGAGGGATTCTTGACTCGCGACGGCGATAATGTCGACGAGTCCTACGCCAACGAGGCCATCATCATCGTCGCTCCTGCTGCGGGGAACAACGTGATCACGATGTACAATGTGAAGAAGTTTATGGAGGAAGGCATCTATGTGCCGAGCGACGTGATTCGAAACGTCGAACTGGGCTTGCTGCTCAACTCTAGACGACTCCTTTGAAGCCGCAAAAGATCGTCATGTCGCGAGTCATCAACGGCCGCAAGATGCTGTTCCGCTTCATCGACAACCCCCTCCAACTCAACCAAGCGGAGTGGTCCCACGTCGTTTGCGTGATGGCGGGAAATCAGTCTTGGCAGTTCAAGGGATGGAGGTATTCCAATCCCGCTGTTTTGTTCAGCAGAGGTGAGGACTCGGAGATAGGCTCATTGGTAGTGCAAGGAGTGTTCATTTGGTTCAGCGAGATGGAGATTCCGCCGATGATCAAAGGGCTCAGTGTCAAGTTGATCACGATCAATCGTGACGTGCGAAACATGGATGACATCGCTCGTGTCCAGTTCTGGGATATGATAGAAAAGGAAATTAAAACAAAAAAGACAATGCTGCTAAAATGAACTGTTTGTTTCTTACACCATAGAAGTAGCATATTTCCGAAGAATTGGTAGGTGGCCTTGTGGTCTAGTGGTATGATTCTCGCTTTGGGTGCGAGAGGTCCTGAGTTCGATTCCCAGCTGGGCCCCTTTTTCCTTTTCTAATTTGGGCTCATAACCACCATTTCGTAGTATTACTAAAAGCAAGGATTGCATTTGTCATACTCTTTGTAAATTAGATAAGTTGGGCTGGATATTTCATGTAGCTGAACTGTTTTTTACACTATCTAGTCAAATGAGTCCCATTCGTAAAGTGAAAATCGTTAAAAAGAGAACTACTTCCTTCTCTCGATTCCAGGATGATAGGTTCAAGAGAATGAATGTGGGTCTAGACGGATGTCTCATGATTCTGGTATAGCAGCACTGAAGAAAGCCTAGGAGTATTGATGGACGTTGTAGACGCCGTTTCTGTGGTGCAACTCTGTTGCCCAACATTGGTTAGGGTTCTGATGCTAGAACCAGAAATATGCTTTCTAATGGACTCTGCAAACTCACTGTGAGCAATGTGCGGTATTTAGAACTGCTGCTGATGCACAATGACCGTTATTGTGCTGAAATTGCCCATAACGTGTCATCCAGGAAGAGAATAGTCATTTTTAAGCGTGCTGACGAGCTTTCCATTCGTGTAATCAACAGAAAGTAGGGTTCTGTTTCTGTTCCTACGGAGTAGTGCTGGAGTTGCAAGGCTGGAAGCTGAGGCCGAGTAGGTTGCTATGAAAAGAGTTTTGACAAGTCTGTTTACTATCAAACAATCTAGTATTGGTAACTGATGGGGATAGAGTGCAGACGAATGACTCTATCGTGCTCATAGCGAGTTAGTAATTGCAGGATGCTTGCTTCAGAGAAAGGTCTTCTTGCAACGAGACATTTTACATTGTCTTCGTTTAGAGTAGAATGCTTTGTACAGTTGTACCCCTCGAGCACGATCATAAGAACCGGTGCGTTCATGTAATCCTTCTTCACGACTTCAGGGACATGCCTATTATGGAAAAAAACATGTTCCTTCCATGACAATTCTGCCCTTTTCATTACTTCATGATGACAACGAATAGGATTATGACCACACAGATTGCACTCTCTCCCCGGTTTCGATCCCTGGGGACAACTGAAAGTAGGAAGCACGATATGACGATGCAGCCTATTCGCAATATTCACCAGCATAGTCAGTGGACTCTCATCCATTGTATCTAGCACTCATATCTCATTCAATCAAGTACTGTAGTGCTCCAGCACGAGGTATTTTGCATTCAGATCGGAGTATTCGTGATCCAGATCGAATGGATACAACCCGGTCTCCTTCAGACGGTACAACTTGTTCACGTAATACATAACGTAGTTGTTGTGGGCCATCACCACTTCCTCATCTAATCATCACCACACTTCTCGACCCTCACCAATCGGAGTCCAGCAGAACTGGTGCTTTTCAAAGAAAATGCTTCCACGATTGTATTTGGATATAGGAAACAGGGCATAGGAAAGGTCGGGAATAAGTTTTAGGTCTATTACCTCGGATAGCGCCGTTTGGTCATGGATCTCGCGACCCTCCATCCTCTGCAATACATGTTCGATCGTAAGGAGAGAGTTGCGGGTTGGATACCAATAGATGAAGCCAGCACATACCCACTCGTCTTTCTGTGCTATAAAATCCAGCGTTTTATTCTCTGGAAGAGACTCAAAAGGGTCGCGGAATATGATGACATCAGAGTCAAAGTAGAGACAACCAACGTTCATGCGAAGGATCTTGTGAATGAGTACCATCTTCAGAGCTGTTATCTGGTTGAAATGATGACCTTCGTAATAGCTTGGCTTATCGCCTCCAGATCTATAGATGGATGATTTTATTAACGCAACGGGGAAGCCTTGTTGTTCCAGTACATCGTACGCATGCTGATTAAGAGCGACAACCATAAAGTTAGGAAAACGCCACAAACGACTGACTGAATAACTTATGTAAAAACTTTCCAAATAAGAAAAATCAGCCATGGTAACGATTACACGATTATCCACTTTGACTTTGTTCACTAACTCCTCAATTCGGACAATATGGCGAATGTCTGAAGATGACTCAAGTCTTCGATTTGGAACAATGGTATCATTTACTACTGGTGAATATAAACTGTACACATACTTCTCATATCCTCCATACGCAGTCTCTTAAGTTGATGATAGGCCTCTCTGATACGATAAGGTATATTATCTGCATTCCATGTACCTCCATCTCTTAGCCTGTTTGTAGTCGGATTAAACTGATAGGTTAGGGAAAGATGAGAAAGTAATACAAGAGAAGAATTCTGGCTCCAATGAATAGGAATTGATTGACAGACTGCTGCTAAGATAATAGTGTAGAATAGTATTATCATTTACTAAATGAGTAACTGGAGTTTCAGATGACTACAGTTTTTCAAGCCTCTATTTCGATTTTGGGGAGATAGTGTATAAGCGTCTTAAATAATCCAATATGGTAATGAGTGAATTTGTTAGTGAATAATGTGTAGAATGTGGATATCCAAGTATTCTTCGTTTTCATTGTTTTATTATCCTAGTTATCGATATTACAAAAAAGTGATCGCGTAAAATGTATCGATTATCACCCTACTGAGCCTTGGGTTCTCTTGTGTCTTTTTTCTGGAAAAGTGATAGTGTATGATACAGAAAAGAAGGAAATTCGTAACCACTTTGAACCTGGCTATCAGCCTGTACGTTGTGGCCGTTTTATTGCTAGAAAGCAATGGGTGGTCTTTGGGTGTGACGACTTGAATGTGCGCATATATAACTATAACACTGGAGACAAAGTACGTGTTCTGATGTGTTTCCATTCGTAGGTTGCTCAGTGGAAGGCCCACGATGATTTCATTCGTGGAATCGACGTTCACGAGACACTTCCCTATATTCTGACTTGTGGTGATGACATGCTGATCAAGATGTGGGATTGGGAGCATGACTACCAGATGGTACGTGTAGGATGAGAGTGCTGTCCTTTCACCATAGCGTTTCGAAGGTCACGTCTATTACATTATGGCTGTTAAGTTTAACCCGAAGGATAGCTCATGCTTCGCCTCCGTAAGTTTAGATCGCACGATCAAAGTGGGCCTTGCGTCTCTTGCTGAGAGATAGATGTGGTCCATCAGCAACTCGTATCCATACTACTCGATGGAGGGTCATGCAAAGGGAATCAATTGTCTCGATTTCTATCCAGGAAACGATAAGCCGTATCTCGCTACTGGCAGTGATGACTTCGTACCCTTTTCCATCCTCTCTGATGTGCAGACTGTGAAGATCTGGGACTACCAGACAAAGACGTGCATCCAAACACTTACAGGACACGAGGATAATCTGACCGCAGTCAAGTTCCACCCGCGTCTCCCCTATCTCCTCAGCAGCGGAGAGGACAATCGCGTCATCATCTTTCACAGTGGCACCTACCGTCGAGAGCGAGTGATCTTGCAACCGTCGCTGGATCGAGCTTGGAGTATTGGGCTGAGCAGCCATAATAACCACGTCGTGCTGGGCTATGATGAGGGGTTCTGCATCTACACGATGGGCCGTGCAAACCCAGCAATAAGTATGGATACACAGGGTCGTGTTGTGTGGAGCATGCGTCAAGAAATATGGCAAGGGGTGATTGACGGGAAGCAGCTGAACTCTGAAGGGGCACTGAAGGGGCAGGAGGTGACAGCAGCGACCAAATCGCTGGGTCGTTGCGAGGTCACGCCTTCTCTTGTGAGTCACAACGCTACAGGTCGATTCCTTGCAGTAGTGGGTGAAGGCGAATATGTGATCTACACAAGTCGGCAGCTACGTAGTAAGGCGTACGGAGAGGGAACGGATTTGGTCTGGCGCCCTGGTAGCAATGATTACTGTGTACAAATTGTGAACATTTGTGGTAACACTAATGCATAGAATGAAAATACGCTCCGACTGTTCTCTGAGTTTAAGGAAAGTCGTGTGCTGCAAATGAATACTCGGATTACAGGACTCTGGGGAGGTCATTGCCTTGCTGTGGGGTGCAACAACGAATTTGTGTCGTTTTATGACTGGACGACAGGCCAGCTGGTGCAACGAATCGACGGAGATGTTCGAGGAGTCAGCTGGAGTGATGATGGTAGTCGGCTGGCAATCCACACCATCCAAGCTTCTTATATTCTTAATTTCCACAAGGACATAGTTGCTGCTCATATCGGGGAATCTTCTACAGGAGTGGAGGGCAGCTTTGAGGTGGTTGAAGAGCTGACGGGAAGTGAGCAGAGTGGAGTGTGGTACAAGCACGCCTACATGTTTGTAAGTCAGAGCAAATTGCAGATTGTGCGGGGTGAACATACAGAGAATATTGCCTTCGTTCCAGTGCAACGATTCCTACTCTGCTACATTCCTTCGCTGAATACCGTGTTCTTTGCTGATTCCAAATGCTCGCTTTATGGCTACACACTCGATCACTCACTGCTGGACTACGAATGTGCCGTGATTGATCAGGATTTCGAGTTGGCAAATCAGCTGTTAGCCGAGGTGGCACCTTCGGAGTATGATCGATTGGCTCGATTCCTCGATGTTCAGGGATTCACTGATGGTGCTCTGCAGCTCGCTCGTGACCCTGAGCTTCGCTTCGAATTAGCACTTAAGCTAGGAAAGAGCGACGTGGGAACAAGACGAAGTCTTGACTCGTAGGTGTGTCGTGAATTGCTCTCTACCGCACTCGCAGCAAGTGACCGAACCGACACTTACAATCCCCAGCGTTGGCGCCGCTTGGCAGATCTCTACATTACCCAGGGGGAGATCCAGCAGGCAGAGAACTGTGCTCAGCATGCGGGTGATCTTGCTTTTTCTCTCCTGCTCCTCTCTTGTATGGGCGATCGCCACGGACTGCATGCATTGGCGCAGGTGGCACAGCGCAGCAAGCAGCTGAACATTGCCTTCCTTGCCCTGTACATCACAGGCGATGCATCGGCTTGTCTCAAGCTGCTACAGGAAGAGAAGAAGCTTCCTGAGGCCGCCTTCTTCTCGCTGTCCTATCTTCCGTCGCAGGCCCATGCCGCCTTCACACTGTGGCAGGAGGATCTGCGAGCTCAGCACCACATCGCCGCCGATCTGCTGGCCGATCCGGTGACGTATGGGTCCTACTTCGCCGGTTTGGAGAAGGCGCTGGAGCTGGAGAAGGCGCTGGAGCCGCTGAGAAGGATGGACGTGGCTGGGGAGGAGTATTCCAAGTATCGCAAGATGCTGGACGAGGAGGGACTGAGGCTGGATGAGCTGAAGCTGGTGGAGTCGGAGGATGTCAGTGAGCCGGCAGCTGATGGGTCGAGAGGAACAGGAGTCGTCTCTGCGCAGGAATCCGATATCGTCGGCGAGTCTGCGACAGTGGGCGAAGAACAGTCGGAACATGTGGAAAATCAGGAAAACTTGGAAAAACCGCAGAATCTGGAACAGCCAGAGAGCTCGGAGCGCGTGGAGCATCTTGATCAGTCGCATACATCTAGTGTGGAGGAAGAATTTGGTGAGATTTTGAATGATGGCATTCTCGCTTCAGAAGATGGAGAAGATATCGACATCGACGACCTCGAGAAGGAATGGAACGAATAAGAGTTGGTGTTACTGTTTGTTCTATTTATCAAGAAAATTCTTGGAAAATTCTTGATTTCTTTCATTCCATAGAATATAGTTTTTATGGACGATTGCTTAAAATCAATTAGTAGCGATATTGACCTGCCTGGATTCTTATCAAAGCTTGAGGTAGACTTTGGTGTACTAACTCAGACATAGAAACTAGTCACATTTATAGAAACAGATCATATTGAGGTTGACAAAACAGTTTCCAAAACTGTTTTGTCTGCTTTTATAAATTGTTGGAGATTCGCATCAAAAGAGCAATCAGCCCTTTTGGAAGGGTATTTCACTTTGCTGACATCTATTAGTGCATTTGATCCAGTTTTAAAGCCATTCCTCAAACTCATTGCCACTCATACAGGTTTCCGTCCTGTTAAATGGTATTTCCCAACTCTATTGATTACTCTAAGGACGTACAGACTGTTCCGCATGTGTTGTATTCTATTCTCTGAGGAGATTCCGGAGCTATCACAGGAGGTTCTTCGTACAAAGGTACTTTCTATCCTGTTTGCACTATCCTTAGGTCCAGTTGCTGGAAGAGATTGCAGAACAGAGCGGTCGCCTGTGCACAATTGGTATTCATTTTATGCTGAGTGAGAGCAAAATATCCGCAAGCAGTGAGGCCGATCAACTTCTGTTGAAAGCGCTGGAGGTTTGCTACTCGAACAAAGAAGGCTTCATACTCGTCAGTTGCTATCTGCGAGACAGTCTTCGTAGCACTGAGCTCCGCGATTCCTCTCTTGCCACGATCGTAAAGAAGTAGTCGTTGCTGTCCTCTCCCATGTAGCTATCTCTCCATATTGTCGGCTGCTCGTAAGACTCCCGAAAAGAGCGTGATTCTCGCTGGTGGAATGCTGGGAGCCGCGTGTAGTCACGACCTTCTGTCGAAGGATCTCTTCCCAGCACTTTCTCGAGCGGTGAAGCGGAATGCAGAGATGGCGACGCCGTGTCTGATGACGGTTGTCCAATCGCTGAAGGTGGATGCGTCTCGCTATCTGACCTATTTGATTGACACGTGCATGTACTTCTTCAAGCAGGATACGCCAGAAGCTGCGGGGAAAGTGGGCGCGCTTCTTCGCGCTGCTGTCTCGCGTTGTAGCGACAACGAAGCAGTGATGGGGCTAGTGAGCAATATCTTGAAGGAAATGGACTCGATGCGACCTTCTCTCTCTGTGAAGCGCCAGGTATATATTGGAGTGAGTGCGATCGTGCGAGCTGTTGAGCCACGTGTGATGCAAAAGTCAGATATTCGTGCTTTCGCACGCAGCATGGTCCCTGTGCTCCTGGGTGTATATAAGAAGGAAGTGAACGCGGCTAACAAGTGCTACGTGATGGACATCTTGGGTAGTGCGGTGTGTCTGGCAGAAGAAGTGTCTCCTGACGTTCAGGCGCTCATGACGAGCGGATTGAAACTCTCTGGTGCAGCATGCATGCCGACACTCTATCTCCTGAATTGCATCACATCTGTTCCTGGCGCGACCGTGGATGGAAAGGCTGTGCTTCCTATGCTGGAGCAGGCGGTCGAGAGAGCGTTAGCCAAACCATTCCTGAATGGTCGAGAGGGAATCTTGGCACTGCCTAGTATCATTCGCGTGGTCGTTATGGAGGGATGTCCGATCCCTGCAGTTGTAGAAAAGGCTCTGGAGTTCAACAGCTTCTTGTTCGTGCGTAGTCTCTTCTTAACAGTGAATGCGGATGACAAGTGTGTTGTGAGCTGGTGCCAGCGCAGTGTTATTAGTCTTCTAGAGCAAGTGATGAAGACACATGCGTTAAATCCGACTCAGGAATGTCACGTGAGCCAACTGCTCTACGAATTGATTGTGGAAGTTAAGATAGGGAGTCATTTGTAGGCAACTGGAGATTCGGGAGTACAAGCACAGGGTCTGGTGGTCCTACGATCCCTATCGCGCGACCATGAGCGTTTGCATGGGTTATTGGAGTCTTTCCAGTGCTGGTTGATGCGCAGCTCTGCTCTTCCGTTCTACAATGACGAATACCCGTTACGCAGAGAGCCTGTCGTGGCGATGCTCGAATCAATGGCTTGTGGACAGGTGGAGAATAGCGATGTGGTTTTGTTTGCTTGGTGTTCATCTCATCCTTTCCTCAACATTGGCCACAACCCGTCGGTGACTTGGAGTAGTGATACTCCTCTAGTTTAAGTGTAGATATCATTTTGAGACTGCTGACCCAGATTCTGAAAGAAATCAAGTGCGATGAGGACATGATCAATTCTGTGAAGACTCTGTTGGAGGACGAGGAACTGGCTCTTCAAACAGGCAACTCCTATGTTGCTCGAACTACAGAGCTGATGCTTGTGCACTTGATGTCAATCTCGTCTGTGACAGAACCATTGTATCTGGCTCTTCATGATGACATCATCCAGATGGCTCAGAACACGAGTGTCAACGACGTTACTCTGAAGAACCTAAGCATCTGGCAGACGCCTGAGAACGTAGAATGGAAGCCCCGTCAGGAGGACAGTGGATATATTCCAGAGGTGAGCCAGTCTCGCAAGCCAAAGCCAAAGAAGGCTGGAAATTCCTCTCGAAAGAGCGATGATCAGTGGGCAAAGGAGTTGAAGGCGGAGTTGAACAAGGACAAGATAGCAAAGGAAGAGGCCGAGAAGGCGATCGCGGCGCGTACTGAGACGTTGAAGCAGCAGGCTGAGATTCGTGCTGAGGTGGATGCTATCGCTAAGCCTTACCGCGAGGCACTGCTGCGTCTGCGCTGTTTGATCACTGGCGCAAAGCAGAACTTGTTGAACTATTTGAGTGAAGTTGTGCAGCTGATTTCGGGTCTTCTCAGCAACCCGCTCGTTTATTCTTTGGCTCGAGAGTATCAGTAGCGCGAGTGGATAACTTGTAGAGTGTTTATTGCTTCCACACAGACTCTGCAGAATCACTCTCTTCGTATTCGCTTGGAGAATTGTCTTTATGAGGTATTCTACCTTCCGTTCTGTACTTCTTTTCGAGCTATTTCATCGTAGATTCGATTACCAAGTTAATCCAATCCGCTGAGTCTCTCTTTAGTACTGTAATTCCTCTTTTAAGTGAAAGCACGATTCCATCCTGCTATCTTCCGCTCTTTTTGCCCGTTATGAAGACTCTCATCTTCGCTCCCGAGGCTTCTTCCACATATACATCGATTGTGACTATGCTGGAGTGCTTCATTGATGTGGAGGATGCTACACGGGAAGCTACTCTTCGTTCCTGCCGTGCAGATGTATGCGAGATCTTGCTGGAGCTGCTGCGTGTTGCTCCTCGTTTGGATCCTTCTCCAGAAAGCGTACTGATGGCGTATTGTGATGCCAAGCCTGCACTGCAGCCGCGCGAAGTTCTCCTGCTGCTGGGCGATCGCGGAATCTTGTCTGCTTCTGAGGATGTGCGCCTCAATGCGTTAATCAATCTGGACCATGTAGAGAACTACGAAAATAACCCTCTGTACATTGTATGAGCACCAAGACAGATTCACGAATAGATGCGTTTGTTCATGGCTCAGTATGATGATGACGATGATATCGCGGATGAAGCACAGCAGGAGTGGGAAGAGAAGCATATCACACTGCCTTCATCATTCCATGTTCCTCTTTTCCAGCTGTTGGGCCATTCCGTGGACAAGATTCGCCGATCTGCTGCTCGTGCCATTACACATGGACTGCTTCTTTATCCTCAGTCTGCCAGTGTCGTGCTGGAGCGCGTCGAAAAGAAGTGCCAGGAAATCCAGGCGATAGAGGATCCGAACGAGCGAAAGAGCCAGCAGCATGTCATCATGTCCCTTTTCTTCTTGCTGGAACAGTGCGCTACGGAAAAGGCACTTGGTGTGGAGCAGGTGATTCACGTGATGGATCTACTGTTCGTTTATGGCTTCAGTCATGATGTGGACGAGGTCCGAATGCAGGCTATGAAGGCTGGAGAGTGTCTTATGGAGAGTTATGGAAGTGGATGTCCGGAGGAGATTCTCAATTACCTGAATAACAAACTGAACTCGTTGGAGAAGGATGCTGATACAGAGGAGGAATGGGCAATTCAGGATCATCAGCGCGAGGGAGGAATTGTGCTGCTGGGCAAAGTGACATGCTATTTGGATGATGGAGACAAGCGCATCTTCAGCACTGTGACCACACTACTGAATGCATTGTCAATCCCTGCGGCTTCCGTGCAGGAGGCTGTTGCGCGATATCTGACTCCTCTCTTCAAGTACGACTGCTTGAAAGCCCAAGCAAAGTCCTACATCGACTCTCTCCTGAATCAACTCACTGCTGGCAGTTCGTATGCGATTCGTCGAGGCGCTGCAGTGGGCTTGGCAGGAATCATCAAGGGGCTGGGAAGTAAGGCGCTGCGTGACTACGATATCATCTCGTTTATCGAATCTGCTGCACAGAGCACTTCGATGACTTCTCGCGAGGGGTCTATGATGGTACTGGCTGCCTTGTTCGACTCCCTCACCTTCATGTTCGAGCCTTATGTGGTAAAATTCCTTCCTCTTCTGTTGGAAAACTTCTCGTCGAAGGACGAGGGTGTGCGTGAAGCTGCTCAGTTGGCGAGCAGATCTGTGATGAGAAATCTGTCTCCCCATGGTGTGAAGCTAGTCATGCCGAAGGTCTTGGAAGGTCTGGACGATAGTCGTTGGAGAACGAAGCAAGTTGCTATTCACATGCTGGGTTCGATGGCCTATTGCTCTCCTCAGAGTCTCTCGGCTTGTCTTCCTCGAATTGTGCCTATTTTAACGGAGTCTTGTAATGATGCTCACCTGGAGATTCAGCAAGCTGCACAGCATGCACTGATGGATATTGGAAACGTGATTCGTACACCTGAAATCGCTGACTTGCAGCAGGTGTTGCTGAAGGCCTTAACAGAGCCTCATATCCACACTGCAGATGCTTTGAAGACTCTGACTGAGACCAGTTTCCACCATACGATCGATGCTCCCTCACTGTCGTTGATCGTTCCTATTTTGATGCGAGGATTGAACGAGCGAGTAACAGATACGAAGAAGAAGGCAGCATTGATTGTGGGAAACATCTGTTCTCTCGCTTCACGAGATGATGTTCTGCCTTATTTGGCTAAACTGCTGATTCCTCTGAAGAAGTGTCTGATGGATCCCCTGCCAGATGTCCGCGCTGTGGCTGCTCATAGTATTGGTCTGCTGGGTCGCGAGGTAGGCGAAGAGGAGATGAAGGACGTGCTGGAGTGGCTCATCGAGAAGGTGTACGAAGACAGCACCGTAGCGGAACGATCGGGTGCTGCTCAGGGACTGGCGGATTTGATGGTGTCTTTGTCGGAGGATCATTTCCAGGAGATTCTCAAGGAGCTGCTGCTGAATGCCACCCATCCTCGTGCATGCGTGCGCGAAGGAGTTATGTGGACCATTTCATTCCTTCCCTCGACTCTCAAGGATCGCTTTGCTTCGCTGGTTTCTGTTATTCTTCCTGCCATCGTGAGCGGTCTCGCAGATGAATCCGAGATGGTGGCTGAAGTGGCTCTTCGTGCTGGCCGTGTGATTGTACAGAACTATGCGAAGTCTAATCTGGACCAGGTGCTGCCTCCCATCAAGAAGGCAATGATGGATGATGACTGGCGTATTCGTCAATCCTCTGTCATGCTGATGGGCGAGCTGTTGTATACTCTGGGTAAGACCCACGCTGTTGGAATGAGCGAGAGCGAGAATGATACTGGATTGTCAAGTAATGGTGTGGAAGAGTTGCTGCAGGAGGAGTTGGGCATGCAGACATGGATTGAGGTGATGGCTTCTCTCTTCTACCTGACTACGGATGTTACAGCTACTGTGCGACAGTCTGCATTCCAGGTGTGGAAATCGGTGGTGAACAATACGCCCCGCACGTTGAAGAAGATCTTGGGTGAACTGACCCAGCTCTGCTTCACCATGTTCACAAGCGATAGTGAAAACAAGCGGACACTGGCTGCTCGTTGTCTGGGCGAGATTGTACAGAAGTTGGGTGAGTTTGTAATTCCTCACGTACTGAAGGTGCTGAACAACGGTCTGCAGAGTGACGACCCTGTGACTCGTCAGGTGGTGTGCATGGGCTTTGTGCAGGTGCTAACCAACTGTTCTTCAGCTACCCTCAAGGTGTGGGGTGACGAGTTCTTGCAGTCGCTGAAGGTATCGATTTGTGATGAGGATGAGGCTGTCCGTACTGCTGCTGCGAATGCACTGTCACTGCTTCAGAAGAAGGGCAATGGAACTGCCTTCAACGCGATTCTACCGATTCTTCTGGAGGATTTGGAGTCATCGAATTCAGAGAAGCAGCATCGAGCGATGAACGGATTGAGGCAGATCATTGTTCTGCAAGGCCGTCAGATCATTGCTACATTGTTCACTCGACTTACGACACGTCCCTTGACTGTGTCCCATCTGTATGTGATGCGATGTATCATGCCATCGACTGCAAAGTATCTCCACTTCTTCTTCAACGACTATGTCAACGAGTTCATGCTTGAACTCTACGGTAAGAATGATGAAGCTGAGACCCCCATGAAAGACCGTGAGCTTGCAGATGCGATCAGTGAGACACTCCGTAACATGGTGATCAACATCCAGTCGAGTGGAGTGCAGTGGGCCATTACATGTCTCGACAAGATCAGCAACTATCTCAACAACGGGTATCGCCGAGAAGCATGCTTGATGTTGGCATCTTTCATCAGTGACACTACAGCTGACTATAAGGAACAGATCCAGATGATCCTACGTCTTATCATCAAACGTGCGGCTGACCCTGATCCCACTGTGATTGCGGCCGCATGGAAGGCTCTTAGTCTGCTGTTCACAAAGGTAAAGGTAGAGGATATGCTTCCTTACGTCTCTTTCATCAACAATATGATCGCTACGGTCATTAGTACTGAACGATACAAGTACGGTTTCGAAGAAGATGTAATCCCTAGGCCTGGTACTGATATTAACTCGTATGTGCTGCCTGCATTCGAGGAGAAGGAGGGTCTGAAGCCTTTGTTCCAAATGCTGCAGAAGGGTATCATGTAGGTATGAGATAGTGAAATGACAACTAGGGTGGCATCAGCGGAACGAAAGGGTGACTGTGCTTCTCTGATCTGTTGGTTGCAATTGTTCTTTCTCATGTAGGTGACCTGGTTCAATACGCGCCTGCTCAGAACATCCGTCTATATGCATTGCAAATTACCGGTCCTCTGATCCGTATTATCGGCGACAAATATACCCCAGAGATTCGCGTGCTGCTGTTCCGTGCACTGAATCTGCTGCTATCGAAGTCTGGCGACGCACTACGACCTTTCTTGCCCCAGCTGCAAACCACATTCATTCGCGCATTGAAAGACTCCACAAAGGGTGTTCGAGTGGAGGGAGGCCAAGCACTGGTTCATATAATCAAGTTATCGACGCGTATCGATAATGTGATCAATGACCTCAGCGAGGATGTAACTCGAAATGACACCGAGGTGCGAGAGAGTGTTATGACCACATTGAAGAGCATAATGCTGGCTGTGGGAGATCGTGTGCAGGAGATCACGTGCACAAAGCTTCTATCGGTGATGCTAGTGATGAGGAATAACGAATAGAGGATGTTGGTGCTGATGGTGGACTCGCAGGAGGATGTTCGTGTGCTGGCTGCAGGAGTGCTGGGTGTGGTGATGAAGTACTGCAATGACGAGACATTCAATAACACCATGCAGAAGGAAATCATCGTGGACGAGTCGTTCACCACCACAGAAGAGAGCCATGGTCGTTGCACGGCTCTGGGCCAGATTTTGAAGTACAATAACGAGCGATGCAAGCCAATGCACGAGGTGATCATCCACAAGGTGCATCAGTATCTAAAGAACGATTCGCTGATGATTCGCAAGTCAGCTATTTCTGTCTGCAAATACGTGCTGAACGTTTATGATACGATGGAGGAGAAGAATAAGGTGGGTGAGTGGGGTGTGCATCACTTCTAGAAGCTGGTGCTGGACGAGATGATTAGTGATTTGACGTCCTGCATCTACGATGGCAACTCTAGCATTCGCTACGAGACCGTGATCTCGATCTCTCTGTTTGCAAAGGTGTGCAAAGGCACCGATGTGGACTTGCTGGCTGTGCTGGTGCCCACGCTGTTGAGAAGCGTGCAGGACAGCTACGTCCCGGTCAAGCTGGCATCCGAGCGTGCTCTGCTCCATTTGCTGCAGATCCACGAGAACCCGGAGGTGCTGGAGAATTATCTTCGTACTTGTGATCCTGCTTCAGCCAAGTATCTGAAGACCTATGTGCAGAAGGTACTTATTAAACTTCCGAAGACAGCAGACGATGATATTGGGCAATTCTAAGAGTATATTGAATGGGTCGCATGTTTGTTTGAGAAATTATAATCTTGGCGATGTTCATTCTTCTGACAATAAAAGATGTTATAAGAATCGAGCCAAACAAATTTGGTGAAGAGCACGTTCAAGTAGGTGCTGGAGGCTGTTCTGTGCTAATTATGTATAGACTTTAATTAAAGAGATCAATTATAAATATTCAAACAAAGTGATTCCGGAATATGGACTCTGCATTGCATTCTATGACTTTGTTCAGATTGAGGATAGTATCATATACCCTGGGGATGGAGCATGCCATACTGGAGGTTTCTAACAAGTAGAATGATTAAGAATAGTGAAATTCCGCATGATTCTGTTTCGTCCAGTGGAAGGAGAGATTCTTGTGGGCAAAGTGCTTTCCAGCAATATGAGTGGTATTCGTGTATCTTTAGAGTTTATGGAGGATGTTTGGATTCCATCCTACAACTGTAAGTTCGTTCTACTCTGTTGAACTGCAGTACCTGATGAAAGTACTTATGATCCAGTAAAGCGAATTTGGGTATGGCATTATCGGGATGGTGAGGAACAACTGGATTATGAGATCGAGTCTGGTGAGTTTATCCGTTTTCGAGTAATTGCAATACAATATAATCGTGTTGAGAGTACAGGTTGAGATATGTTATCATTCAGAAAACAATACCTTAGTTACTTCAGAAGTCAAAAATGTGGAGCATGACACAGATCGATCTGTAGCGACAACCTGTGAATATGATGTAGGTGCGAACACGAACAAAAAGCATTGATGTGCAAGGACCTGAGATCTCTCGTCTGCGTAGCTCCAGTGTTGACATGCGTGACGATAAACTTCTCCCTCCAAATCCCATGGGTTTAATCATATCCTTTATTGTTTGAAGAGTGCACTTAATGAAAGGGCGACATCAGTTCCGATGGACTTGGTTTGATCAAGTGGTGGATTCCCGATGAATCCCAATAACACATGTTTGTTACAAATAAGAAACTAAATGGACTATTTCTTTCTGGAAAGCATAAACTGTACCACTTCTTGAAGTTTTTGAGGAGCTGGAGGAAGATTTCTGATCTCATCTTCTGAAAGGGAAGACGGGTTGTTCACCTTACTTCCTACGACCTTCTCCACTTCTTTCATCCACTGCTCCAAGCTGGTGTAAATGCTCTCATCTTCTGACATTAGCTTCTCTAAGCGTTCAAATGGAGCAGCATCCACGTTCTTTCGAGGATGGAGCGGTTCTGAAGCCAGCCGCTTGATCTCTGAGTCGATAAACTGACGATCCGATGCTGTCAGATTCATGGAACGAAAAAGCTCCTGAGGATTCCTCGTTTTTACATTAGCAGGGTCTGCAACAGCATCTCGCAACTGTTCGAGCGATTTATACTCCTCAGCGGTAAAGCCATCATGAGGGAGAGGAAAATCATACAAAAGTGACTCTTTCGGCTTGTGAGACTTCGAACTCCCACTCTGTGTCGAATTTGATACTTTTGGGTTCGAAGAAGCGGAATTCGATGTAGTTGTTTGTTGTACAGTATTCTGGTTATCAGCAGGTTTAGATTCATCTTGATGCATTGCTTGGTTTACGGAATCACGAATAAACCGCTGTTCCTTTAGAATCTCGGCAATTCTTCTCTTCTCTGTTTCGTCGAGCTCGGGAAGCTCAGATTCATCAACTAAATAGTCACTCCAGTCCATTTCGTTACTTGTTACAGGAGGTCGTGAACGATAGAAGCGCACAGCTGGAACCCGTAGTGATGAAAAGGGTCTCCTCAAAAGAGAAGCAACTAGGAGATATCGATTCATAAACCAATTTTTCTTGACACCATGGATTCCCTTGCTCGAGCAGTCAATCTGTATCTCCAAGAGGCTCCAATAAAGAGCGTTATCGAAACACTTCTAACAAGTCCTTCATGGATGGAGGAATCTTTCCAAGAGCAAGTAGTAAGCCAAGTATACTCAAAGCACTTTCTTGAACTGTCTAGATGATTAATCACCCACTGATCGTGAAGAATGGCAGAGTTCACGAATATGAGCGACAGTTCATCCGGAAATACTTTGATAAGCTGATGGAAAAGGATGCTGTAGTCAAATAGGTTCCTATTCCACTCTAGTTCATTGCAGATTCTTTCGCTGCAGAGTACGCCAGAGTTCATTCAAAGCAGTAGTGCATTGTTTTGCTTTTTCATGGATAGTGAAGAGGATGGAGAATATCACTTTTGTTATTATCCTGTCCCGAACACGAATGAAGTTCTTCAAGTGCGGTTAAAGCGGTCGTCGAATTGCACGGCTTTCCAGACGTGGGAAGCATGCTTCGCTTTTCTGGAGTGGGTTTTGGGAAACGAGCCACGCTTTCGAGACAGAAAGATTCTCGAAGTCGGATCTGGAAGTGGTCTCTGTGGTCAGATGCTTCAATGCATTGTTCGGAGTTGCTCTGTAATAATGAGTGACTATTGTCAAGAAGTAACAGAGTACATTCTGAGTAATATTGACGAGAGTTTCTTTATTCATCTTGTTTGAATTAGATCGCGGAGTTTTTCAGCGACTCCAAGTCAATGTACCAACCGCGGAGGTAGTTGACTTTTGCAACTTCGACAAGGAACAGATGCAGCAGATCGCAGCAGATGTTTTGATAGCGACCGATGTTGTAGAAGGCAAGTGATTGATCCTATGTATAGACATTTTCTCCCGACCTCGTGGATGGATTAGTAGACCTAATTGATTTTAACTTGAAACATTGTTCGAGTAGTCTTTGTTCTATAGTTTGAAATAGTGCGCAAGGCATATATTTGCTGCACAGTTCGCACGAGGGAGTTGTACGAACGGTTTGTGAAAGGAATCGGAGCCAAGGGGTTAAAGACTGTGGAGCATGCACTCGAGCAGAAGAACGTATGGTACTATTTAAAATATGCAGAAATTGTCGTTTTAGAAGTAGCAGAATTGATTGTTTGTTGAAATGAGAATGATTAGTAATGTGCTTGATAATCAAGGTTTTCCACACTGTGCGATACATATTGTATTGTCACCGTTCATTCGATTATTGACCAAACAGTATGCCTGCTGAGAAGATTAGCAAGAAGAGACAATGTGTGGCTGATGGAGTGT
>JZRM01000169.1:0-14477 GCA_000963415.1 Blastocystis sp. subtype 6 | reverse complement strand
AGGACCTTCTTGCTCGTAAGGCCCGTGTTGCTGGAGAGAAGTATACCGAAAAGGAAGTTGCTAACCTGGATTAAGTGGACAAGCTCTGGAAGTGGTATATTACTCTTTAGTGTTTGTTATCCTAACCAGTGTGCTTAGTATTTAAATTTTGGGATCATGTCTCTGTGCCTCTATCTTAGTGACGATTTCATCTTTGCTGCGAGGTCAAACGGAATATCAACAACTGCGATCAAATTTGACAACAGAGATGACTATTATTCAGGTTGTGGCTATAGCAGGAAAGACGGGACTACCTTAACCCCTCCGTATAATTTGGATAATAGATTAAAGGATGACATTCTAGGAGGTGTGCTGTTCTTATTTACTGAGGATGGAGAATCCAGCTTATTTAATAGACTACATGATACTGCATTCAATTATGTGGGTATCACCACAGAAGGAACACTCAAGTATAATGTCAACGGTACTCAGTTTTCTCTCGAAGAAGTGTTTCAGTTTATCCTAAGAAACGTCTCCTCTCGGGTAATCAACCTTGATTTGCTGCGAGATGTGTTTCTGATTATTCCTGACTACTATGACCAAGTGGGACGGAATCGCCTTTACTCCTGCGCCAAATCCATATTTCACAAAGCGACACTCCACTTCATAAATCAAACAAGTGCCATGTGCATGAAGATCCACGAGGATTACCGTGAGAACGACCTCTGTCTCCTGTTGCACTTTAACTCGGGTCCTTTCGAGGTGTCTCTCGCCCACATGTCGAAGGGAGTTACGACTCCCGTTGTGTCGGTGATGAACGACAACGTGTCTGGTTCCGACCTGGTGTTGAATCTGCTGGAGATCATGGAGGAGAAGGTTCGCGACAAGAGTCTGGTTCCGGACTACGACGTTCCGGAGAAGGCAGCAGTGCGTCGCGACCTGCGATTCCGCACCTGGCAGCGCCTGCTCTCGTTCGCCTACTACACAGGGCAGGACGTGGAGCTGGAGACCGGCGACGGCGACTGCTTCTACGCCAGAGAGGCCCACCTCGCCAGGGCGTTCGACAGGCTGGCGGCGGAGCTGCAGACCACCGTCGCGCACTGCTGCGTGCTGGCCGGCGTCTCGCTGGGAATGGTCAATCGCATCGTCGTCTCCGGCCCCTTCTGCGAGTCCCTGGACTTCCAGCCGCTCCTGGAGAGACTGGGAAGCGCCTGCGACCCGACGGTGGTCGAGGAACGCAGACTGTGCGAAAAGGTGGCGAGGTGGAACAACCAGAAGCAGATCCTGCAGTGCTCCTTGGGAGTGAGCATCCAAGACCAACACGTCCTCATCGTCGACCGCTTCGCTCCATATCCACTCGTGGAGAGAAAGCAGATCGTCATCCCGATGGAAAATCCGGAGTCATCACTGATGTTACGCTTCTTCCAGAACAGACTGCAGGACCGACAGCAACGCATCATCAAGGTGTTCCAGCTGAACGGCTTGCCCGTGTATCAGGGAAAGGTGGCCTTGACGATCACGCTCTGGATCAATGATAGTGGCATCGCGAGTGCTGCTGTGCATGACACGAACGAGCAGACAGTGTTGATACCAGAGACTCTTTTGTTTTCTGTTTGTTTCAAAATTCTTTTTTCATAACACCAGTCTTTTGTCTGATCCCAGGATGGTCATTATAGCCAACAGGTCGATGTGTGGATGCACTTCAACAGTAGACCGGTGAATACTGAAATCGATGGAGACACCCTGATTATCCAGCCTCTGGGCGCTGGAAGAGAGGTTGGACGATCGTGCATCTATATGAGCTATCAAGGAAAAGTAGTTCTCTTTGATTGCGGTGTACTTCCCGAGTATAGACCGTTTAGTTATCTAACATGCTAGTGCAGTTGGAAAAGGAGCGTTGCCGTTTTTAGATTCCATTACAGATGACTATGTGGACTTGGTCCTGATTTCTCACTTTCACTTGGATCATTGCGGAGCGCTTCCTGTGCTTCCTCGTGAGTGTGTTGTTTTGTTTTCATCTGGCTAGAACGTCGATTCTTTGATACAGGCGAAACTGGACAACGCCGTACTCGTATATTTATGACTCGCCCGACGAAGGAAATTATGGAGAGTGTCTTGCACGATTACCTGTCAATCACTGCGACTGACGACGAGCGAGAGAGCATCTACACAGTGGAGCAGCTGGAGAAGTGTATCGAAATGATGGAAACGATCAACTTCCACGAGGACCGTTGGCACAATGGGATCAAGGTGAAGTGCTTCCAAGCGGGCCATGTTCTGGGTGCGGCGATGTTCTGCGTCGAGATCGGTCGTATCTGCGTTCTGTAGCGGTGGTGGTTCCTTCTGAAGTGCAGATACACGGGCGATTTTTCTCGCGACGAAGATCGACATCTGCCTGCAGCGGAAATCCCTCCGTTCCGCCCGAACGTGGTGATCTGCGAGAGCACGTACGGCACCATCGCGCACGGCAGTCGCAAGGACCGCGAGGAGCAGCTGACGAGTAGTGGTGGAAGGGGCGATCGACAGTAGAGGAAGTGTTCGAGACGCTCCGAAAGCGGGGAAAGGTTCTCATGCCTGTATTCGCTCTGGGACGAACGCAGGAGTTGCTCCTACTGCTGGATGAATACTGGGAAAAACACCCGGAGATGAAGAGGCATGGAAACATCGTGTATCTGAACACACTGGCGAAGAAGAGCATGATGCTGTTTAAGGTAGAAGTGCGGACGAGTGAGACACTAGAGGTCGATTAATATGATGAACGAAACCATTCGCTCGCAGGTGAGTGACCACAACCCCTTCGATCTGCGAAATGTGGAGATTCCAGACTCTGTCGAGAACGTATGGCAGTGCAACTTGTCACAGCTAGTGGCTGAATCAGAACTTTAACGAAATCCGTCCCTGTGTGATTCTCTGCTCTCCTGCGATGATGGAAAACGGCACTTCTCGAATCGTGCTGGAGCGAATGGCGAGCGGCGAGAACAATCTCATCATTCTTACAGGATATTGCATGGCGGTGAGTGCTGTTGCGAGACGTGACAACTAGCGAACAATCGCTCGGCAGTTGCAGGAGAACGATCGCATCATTCCGTCGAGCGAAAAGCCGTCAGAGACAATCGACGTCAAGTGCCGAATCGTGACGATCAGCTTTTCGGCACACTCTGACTTCCCTGGAACGACATCGTTCATCCGCGATACGAAGCCAGAACGTGTTGTCTTGGGTAGGGATCGTGGAGCGATGATGAGCAGTGCACGGAGAGGCTTCTCGGATGAAGGAATTGAAGAAGGGACTGAAGGATAAGCTGGAAGATCTGGTAAACAGTAACTTGATTAGTGTTTGTTTATGTGGAGTGAGTGATGCATAGTTCTATCGACCAGAGAATCAGCAGCGTCTCTCCTTCTCCTACTATTCCCCAAAGATGGTGAGCATCTTAGGACGAGCAGCAGAGCAGAACTGGCGCGAGAGCGGAGTGATCAGTGGTGTGCTGGTGAAGAAGGATCTGAAGTATCAACTGATCGACGAGAATGACATCGACACATTCACCCAGCTCAAGCTCTGCCGAATTCTCTATCGACAGCATTTTAAGAGTCGACTGGACTTCAATGGAATGGCTTCTCTTTGTGCGATGACCACAGACCGGATTCACTTCGATGGTTCGTCAAGGAAGATCGAGTTGGATGGCGTGATCACCGTGAGTCTGCTGAGCCAGCAGAACCACATCTATGACTACACCATCGAGTGGAGAAGCAGTTACGAGACGGATCTGAAGGCGAACGCCTTGCTGATGTTGATTCTGCAGCAAGATTCGAACATCCTGTCTCCTCTCGTATCTCTCCTGGCGCTGATGATATGTAGACCGCAGATACACTCTGTCCCGTTCCGCGCGAAGGAGAAGAGTTGGCTCTGCCTGACTGCGTGCCTGTGCTGAGCATATCCGAGAAAGAGAAGGAAGATATGATTCGAGAAGTGTTGGAAGAACAATTCGGCTCTGTGGTAGTCGGATCCAATCCTTGTGTTTGGAGCATTATACTGCCTACTGAAGAGAGGATCGTGATTGATTCGACTTCTTGGGAAGTGGACTGTGATAATGAAATGCTATCTTCTGCTGTAAGAGCTGCTATAGATTCTGTTAATCAAATTGCATAGTGTGTTTGTTAGACACTTTTATATTCCTAGTTTTTGTATTATTCTTCTACTCATTTTCTGCTAACGAGCCGATAGATGGAATCGAAGGATAATCCGCAGGAAATCCGCAGTACTGAGGGAGAAACCAAGAAGGAGAAGGGTGTAAGTAAAGCTACAGCGCAGAAGCTTTTAGCAAAATACAAACAACTTCAGGTACGAGCATATTCTGATATCTAACAATAGAGTGAACATGAGGCATTGAAAAAGACTCATGCTCAAACACTTGAAGAATTGGAATCGCTCCGTCTCACAGCGTCAAATATAGAACCACAACAAGATGTCTCTCCTGATTTGATTGCTCAGCATGAGGAGTCACTCGCATTAATTGAAGATTTGAAAGCGTTGCTTTCCCAAGCGAAAAAGGAGAAAGAAGAAGCTTTGCAGCAACTAACGATTCGAAACGAAGAACTGGCGTCATTGAAGAGTGCTGCCTCGAAGGGTGCAGATTCGAAGCAGCAAGCGCGCTATACTCAACGTATTACTGAATTGGAAGCTGAGTTGGAAAAGGCCAAAAAGCATGCTGCAGAAGTTCTAGAAGAAGGAAAGGTACTTGCAAAAAAGCAGTTAGAGATCGAAACGAAGGATCGTGCATTGAAGGCTAAATTGCGAGATCGAAATGAAGAGCTGAACGCCGTGAAAAAGCAGCTCACCGATACTTCTTTTCGTCTAGAAAAGACAACAGAAACCGTCATGCGTTTACAACAAGACCTGCAATCTTCAAGCACCGTGCAAAATACAAACAGCAAGAAGTTAGACGATCTGGAGCGCAAATATGAAAACCTAAAGCAGTTGCATGAAGAGCGGGAAAAGTTGTATGAAACTCAGAAAGCAGAAGCAGCCAGTGTTTCTACATCTCTTGAGCAACTTAGCGAGGAGTATGAAAAGGCGAAGAACGAGTTGACTCAGTTACGCACAGAACAAGATATTTCGCAGAATCACATAAAGCAGATGGAGCAGCTCGTCGCTCAGAGCACGGATGCCTTCAACCAGCTGCAGAGCGAGATGAACGGCAGAGAGCGAGAGCTCGAAATCACGATCCAACGGCTAGAAGAGGAGCGTCGCTCCCTCACCGAACAACTCAGTCGTGGAGAGCAGGCAGTATCGGAGAAGACGATGGAGCTGGTGAAGGAGCTTGACAAGGAACGTCGAAAACGAACCGAGTTAATTCAGCGAATCAACGAACTGAAGGGAGAGGTAAAGATTTTGCGGGCTACGAACTCTTCGATCAGCTCGTCTCAGGCACAGATTGAATCGGAAGCTGAGCAGCGACTGAAGGAAGTGGAACTCCAGGTATCGAAGGAGGAGAGTGCGAATTCGGAGCTGCGATTGCAGATCGAGACTCTGCAGCAGACCATAGCGCAGATGCAATCCGCACAGACAGAGATTTTGAATGAGAAGGAGCGGGTGGAGCGGCAGGCAAAGGCAGAAATACAGAGCTTACGTGTGGAGAACGAGAAGCAGGCAGAAACAGCTCGTCATCGAGAAGTGACACAAGCTAATGAGGTTCAGTTAGCGCAGGCTCAATTTGAGTTAGTCAACACTCGTTATGAAGAGACATTGAAGTTGGTTTCTTTGTTAAAGAAACAGTTACAGGAGAAGCAGAGTCTTGCGGAGGGACAGAAGAGTAGTAGTGAGAATCACGAAGAAACTCCGGCAGATGGTCAAGGAGATGTCCAAGAGAATAGGGAGAAAACTGCTCATGAACGGTCTCTTCCGGACGAAGAAGTCGTGTTTCCAGCCCCGGCAGTTCACCCAGATTCTTCCCATCTTCGTGAGCTGGAGCAGCAGATCCGTGCGAAAGAAGGAAAGATTGCTGCGCTAGAAAGTTCATTGGAGAGGTTACGGAGAGATGCCGAGTGTGGAGCAAATGAGTTAATGGATCTAAAGATGAAGATTGATGAAATGGAAAAGCGAGAAGAACGGTGGAAACACATGGAAAAAGAGCTTTACGACTTGCAGATTATGTATAATGAGATGGTGGATGAATACAACTTGATGAAGGAAGAAGTTATGAATGTGCGAGATGATCGAGTAGGGGTTGTCATATCCATTGACTCTAGGATTTGTATAAACAGCAGTTGAAACAGGCGTTGGGTCTTCTCCAATCTGAGTCAAATTAAAGTATTGTCGTTTTTACATGTTTGAAAGAAACAGATTCTAAAACAACAGATTTACTGCAATGTAGAGGATGACAGCCAATGAAATGACGATTATCAAAATCGTCTCTATAGAAATCTCGCTTGAATAACGAATCGAATGTTTCAGCTCACTGCACTGAACTATTGACACATACTTGTTCAACAGTTCTCTAGAAAACTGTTTGAATTCACGTACATCCGCTAGCTGTCTCATCAATAGTAATTGACTAGACAACGTGTCTTGCCGAAGTGTTTGCAAATCGATATCCAAAAATGAATCAATATAGTAACTGAACTGATTGCAAAGGTTTACAATATCCACGAACAATTTTTGGAATTGCTCTGATTGACCTAAGTAGTTCGACTTGTAATATTCCGTTAGATATTCTCGGGTAATTACAGTGTGATTACTAGCAAAAGGATTTCCACTACAAATAAACATGCAGGCCTATTGCTACATGATAGAGAAGAGATCTTCATTCATTCGTTTATAGCTAGACTTAATCTCATCGATAATCTCGTTTGTCAGAAGCACCATTTTATTCCGTTCATAGGCCTCCAAAAACACCTTACTCACAGAAATAGGATTGTTGTGTTGAAAGGGATGATGACCCAGAATAGGCATAAAACTATTCATCTGAGTCGATGACACTGAATAGAAGTCTTCCACTCCAATCATTCCTTCAAATAAAGCACTTACTAGATAGTTTGCTGTGTTATTCCCATAGTACGGACTGCTTTTGTAATTTGGATCTGTTACATATCCACGAGAGAATGGTGAATCTGACCGCAAGACAATGATATTTTGTGCATTGCAGTAATACAGTTTTCTTCCTTCAAACATCAAATCAGTATAATTAGCATCCAAAACAAAAAAAGGAAACATCGATGTCGATTCTAACACATCAACCCAGCGCTTTACGAGTACGAGAGTTACCATCAATGTGATGCCGATTAAATAACCCCTTGCGACTTTGCAGAGCGAGTTGAAGAATGAGTGACAGCTGATCTCCATCCTAATCTAATAAACCGATCCGGATCCTACAATCCGTCGATATGTTTTGTATGAAACAGAGTTATTTGAATTGAGAAGAGTGATCGAATCGATGAATGACGACTGAATGGAGTTTAACAAAGAAATGTTGTTTCGAAGATATATCATTTCGGTGACAAAATGAGCACGTCTCATACGCAAGTACGTTTTGAATATTTGCTTAATCTTCATTTTAATCTCTTCTACTTCTTGTTGAAGGAATGAAACATGTGCAGAGTAGAGATCTGCATCGGTAAAAAACACAATAGGAATTAGCAGCTGATTCTGCGAGTCAAAATGAGTGATATTCACGATGTTTGTGAAGAATACATTCTCCAAAATGTACGACACATCCAACGCAATCGAGTCCATTTTAACTACTCGATCTAGAAACATCAAGAAGACAAGGTGACTACCATAGGAAAACTCATAAGGAATTGTATTATGAATGTTGTGGTAGTCGAGATCTGTTGAATACACGATCGGACCGGCAGATACATCCACAAAAAGAAACTTGCGCTCGCTCAGGAACGACTACATTCCAACTTTCCCCAATAAATACTGTGCCAATTGTGTTTTCATCGTTGAAATAGTAATAATACCGATAATAGTAGGAATCCGCGTTCTTATCACCTGACGGAAGCATTTTCGTCTTAGAAGGATTGATGAAAATAATCTATTCGTTACTTTTGTTGCACTGTTACAGTGAGCGGAAAGTTTGTCTCTGCATAGTTATTTGGAGACACTCGTTCAATCACTACGCATCAGCAACAGTCTCCATATCCACAGTAGTCATAGATCTGATTCATAATATCTTTTAGTTGAGGATTATCAAAGTTAATCAGATAATTGGAAAACGTTTTGGGAGTAATAAATGTATTCTCGTTCTTCTCAAATTGCGATGCTACAGGATGATATATTACTCTTTTATACTCATTATGGACTTCATCACGTCAATATAACGTGATAAATAGCGTTCTGGAATTCGAATAATCTTAGAATAATGCAAAACTATATCCCCAGTACCTTATAATCAAAACCATAGATAACTCGAGAGTCTTGGTAATGGATTCCATTTCGTATTTTTGGCTGGACAGTAGACACATATTTTTCTAGTAAACTGTGTAAATTACGTTCTGTAAACACTTTTTCAAAACCTAAAATACCAACATTGATGGGATATGCAAATTTGAGTCGGTTCTACAGGGTCACTCCAAACAGTAATAAACTACATCGAAAAAGTGTGTGTAATCCTGTTGAGAGTATACACTCTGCAGATCTTTTTCTGCATCGTATGCGAGAGCAACTGAGCAATAAAGAAACAGAATGGTAAAACAAAAAACCATAAGAAAGAATGTAACAAACAACACACTAAATAACCCATTAATTCTCCGGTTTCTTTCCTCTGCTAATCAGCCACTGGTTGTTCTTGTCCTTATCGATATACTTCCTCTCAGGAACGTAATTGTTTGCGATTCGAATATCCAGAATCGGTCTATCTTTCAAATAATACAATTTCGCTTTGTGCGTTCGCTTCTTCGCCTTACTCAGGTACGACTCTTGGATAAGCTACATCAGAGACAGACAGATGACAAGTACCTTCACAGACTTGATGTCCGGCTGATAGGTGGAGTAAAGAATAGTGACTCCCTCTCCAGCAATATTCTATTCCTAAGACGACATGGACATTCTCACACAACGAATGGTAAAGGTAGAATTATAGTAATCATTGTGCTTAGCTATGCATATCCCTCTGAACACCTCTTCCGTTTTGCCGCCATTCCTCTTTCTCATCTACCGTTCACTCACACAATTTGGACAAACAGTAACCTCGATCGCATCTCCTGGTTTAAAGCTATCAAAATCCATATTCTTCCTAGCATTCTCAGCTGCCTCCATAGAAAGTTGCCGGATCAGGGAGTTTGCCCTAGAATCGAATAAGAACAATACAGACAACCTCTTGTGCGGTTCTTTCAGTTTAATATGGTTTTCGTTCGGTTTGATATTAAATGGAAGCGAACAAACGTTATATGGGGGCCATTTCTCGGAAGAAGCTGCAGCGTTCACGGGAGCACTTGCAAAGCAGGAAACGAGACTTCTGGGAGCTGTTCTCGAAATACCCCGTATCAAACGATTCGTTAACACCGCCAGCATCTCGAATTATCTAGTCAATCAGGAGTAATCCAGTCTTTGATAACGAGTCAATCACTGTACAAACACCTAAAAATTTGGACGATTTTGCCTATTTTCCTTTCATCTGTGCAGAATAATAATGTCCCTATGGAATGTAGACGTAATCGACGCAAATGACAAATAGTCGCTAGATGAGGTACGGGGCGATTTGAAAGTGATCATATTACTGTTATTTTTATATATTCTTCAGGTAATCGTACGATAAATTTAGTAAATAGGGAATTCCTCTCGGTTTATCGTCTACAATTTCTATTCTTCTTCAGCAACAGCATGTTTCCTATAATGACCAAGCAATGTTTATGCTGTGTAGTCAGCCATATTCAATGAAAATGCTCTGGGCTCCAATTGTCGATGCCGTGTTTGTTTTTTATTTTCCATGTAATGTAGGTATTCAAAGAAGATGGGGAAACGAAAATCGTGGATCGTTCCGTTACAATTGATCATTGGTTTGATGTTACTAAGTTTTTCGGGATTAATCGAGTCAACTTTGTATTCTGAAAAGCCTAATATACTTTTCTTGACAATTTGCTTTTTAGTTTTCTACTTTTTGGCTGCTACGCAGGATATTGCAGTTGATGCATGGGCATTGACTCTTCTTTCTGAAAAGAACAAGGGGTGGGCAAGTACATGCAATGTGATAGGACAGACTTTGGGGATTCATTTTGCGTACTTTTCACCACCTTCCTCTAATGTAGAAATTCTGTGTTTTTGGCCTTGAATGACCCTCATTTTCTCTCAGATTATCGTCATAGTACGAAGCCCATCATGACGCTACAGCAATTTGCCTATTTTTGGGGTTGTATTTTTATCGGGTTTACACTATTCTTGTTCTTCTTTGTTGACGAAAATCCATCGGCAGCAAAGGAACAGCCACCTCCAAAGGATAAGCAGAATCCAGAGGTGGATGATACGAAACCTCTTTTAGTACGTCGTCATTCTCCTCTTACAGCTGAGGACTCCAAACCACCTGCTGCGGCTGGAGAGGAGAATTACTCCGTGTCTCAAATCTACCATCTCTACTTCGATATCATGAAGAATCCTTATGTACATTAGAGTACCATTGATCACGTAGTTTCTTCGAGTTGCATTGATCACTTTAACGAATCGAATTGGAGTTTTTCCTGCAGAAGCAGCTTCCTCCTTGAAGTTAATTGAAAAGGGCATGCAGCGGGTTTCTCTAACGCTCTTAAAGCTGCTTTATTTTCCATTAGAGATGCTGACAACGATTGTGATGACTCGCCTACTTTCAAAGGTGGATCCTCTCACGATGATGCAGCGATGTTATCTATGGAGAATCACTATGGCGCTACTGATAAGCTGTTTCATTCATTACCTTCCTGGTTGCTTTTTGGTAGGTGTCTGATGTAGATTGTGACATTGAAATGATGGACTCGTCTTATTATCCTCTGGCATATGTGTTAATTATCCTATCTAGTATGTCATCGCAGTGTATGAATGTATCTGCTGTAGTGGAATGTGCAACATTTGATTCTAGATGACTTTTTTTGTCCATATTTCTGACCCTCGTTTTGGTGGAACGTACATGTCTTTATTCAACACTCTGTCAAACATGGGACACAATATGTATGTTTCGCCCTTTTTAGCAATGATTGACTATGCGTCCAAGAAGGAGTGTGTCTTGTGTGTCTCTTTCTAACAGTTAATCGTAGAGACGGGAAGATCGTGCTGAGTAGTTGTGTATCGAAGGAGAACTTTGGAAAGTGTGCTCGAATGGGGGGCGTGTGCGAAACTAAACAGGATGGGTATTCATTCTCTTCTTTTTATCAATAGATTCTTTCTGTTAGCGTGGCCGAGTTTTATCTACGGACTCATTTGGTCGGTGCTCATGTCTAAACAGTTTGATACTCTCCGTGTATCATTAGAGGTTCGTTACGAAATAGACTGCAAGCAAGGAAAAATGGAAAGTGTGCTAGCGTGTTTATTGAACAAACAATTTATATCTTAATAGCATCCCATGGATCTACCGGCTTTGTGGGTTTGGTAAAATCGAAGTCAAAGACATCAGGCTGCACTGTTGTTGAAGGCATATTCTACATCACAAAAAAGCAAAGTACTTACTAGACTACTTAGGAAATCCTCCTCTGGCTCTGGCTCTGGCTCTGGCTCTGGTTCCGGCTTAGATGGTGAATCATGGACTGGTGATTCAGATTTAACGGTTTTAGACGAGACTTTCTTAGAACTAGCCTTTTTAGAGCAAGAGACTGAAGCAGGGAGTCGGGTAGCTTTAATGGAGATCAAACCCTCATACTTTGGTACAATTTCAGAATCGTCATTTACGTCAAACCATACTAACAATAAGAAGAGTAGAATGAGATAAACTCCAGGTTTTCTTAAAAGCTCGTTTAAAACGAAAATAATACTTTCCTGGTATGGGGAATGACTAAGTGATAAAAATTACAGCGAAGAGAGATACCTTTTTAACATCACCTAGAGTAATTGCATCAGCTTCTTTGTTCAGAGTCAGCACATTTGGATGATCCACGTCGTCTCCATCCTCAGGAATATAATACAAAACACTAGTTTTCACCGACATAAAGAAGAAAGTGAAGAATCAATTGAATCCTATCTCTAGCTGGAACAACTAGGTTGTGTGAAAAAACACTCATCATCTTGGCTGTCCGGAATTATGGAGTCAGCGACAGGAGCGTCGCGTGGGGAACTGCTGGAGTGGATTAATACGACTCTTCATACCAATCTACACAAGATTGAGGAAACAGCTTCTGGCAAGGATTCGATTGAAGTTTTATCTTTTAGGTGCAGTGGCGTGTCAAATTATCAATATCCTCTATCCAGGTAAGCAGAGCGACTGCATTATCAGTTAGATACTGTTCCTATTCAACGTGTGAATTTCGCAGCAAAAGATACATATGAATATTCAAAAAACTACAAGATCCTTCAAGCTGCTTTCATTAAGAATAATATTGAAAAAGTAAGCATTCTGAGTTATTGAAGAAGAGAATATTGATGTCGAAAAACTTATGAAAGGTCGTCCACAGGATAACTTGGAATTTATGCAATGGCTTAAACGATTCTATGATCAGCACAAATCTACTACGGAAAAAAGACTATCTACACATCGAACGCAAAATTCAATTGTCTCAGGAAGTCCAATTGCTGTGTCTGATCCATCGAGTCCACCACCATGTACGTCTTGAATATACTTCAAATTGTAGCAAAAAAGGCGAAACTTGCCCCCACAAAGAAGAGTGCTGACTATGAAGCAGAAATTGGTAGTAGTAATACTAAGTGGTGATGCACAGCCGAACTCAAAAAACAGATCAGAGAAAAGGACGCAGTGATTCATAAGCAAGTACTGGAAGTGTGTGTTATGATAATGATTGATTATAGATGAAGAATCTGGAAGGAGAACGTGATTATTATAATCAAAAACTAGTCGAAATTGATGAGTTGATTATCGTATGGATTTTGATACGACTTTTGAACAGAGCGAAGAAAAAACAGAGTTGTCTAGCAAAATACACAATATATTGTGGGTGAACAGTTTAGTATTCCTTTATAGATATGCAGAAGTGAATTCAGGTACTGAATGAGAACTGTTCGATATGTCTTTGTTGTATTCAAACTAGAATGGAACCTTCGATATTCCTTGCAAACGACTCAGAAATCTATCAGTTGATAATTATGAGCACAATTCAAATTGTTATCTACCGAAGTTGTCTACTGCGAGCGAGTATTGAATGTTACCAGAGAACTGATTAAAGGCAAATTATCGATGATACAGGATTAGAAAAAGATCTTCATCCAAAATCAATTCTTCATTGTTGTGTGTGTGTTTATATGTCATGGGTTGCAACTACGCTTGGAAATGTGAAATATTAGCTGAAGGAAAATGATCGATATGAATAGAGGGATATACAAGGAACACCATCGCACAGGTTATCTACGAATCTATATTTTCATCCATTCACATTAAAGAAGTCACCTCAAACGCAGGTATAGAAAAAAGTCTATACAATGGTGAGTGCCAAATCAATGTTATAATCATCGTATTTCCATTTTGTGTCTTTTGTAGCATGAATACAATCAATGAAATAGTATTCCAAAGAGTATATATTACTATCTCACTCAGCTTCATTTAGTCTTATTTGTTCAATAATCATAATAATCAAGTAAATCATACTCTTTCTGGTTATATAATCTACTCCATCAATTCTATTATTATATGAATAGAATATTCAATGATATCACTTATCAGTCTAAGATTCTATTATCGATATGAATAATACTATCAAAATCGATAATGATATCAAAACTCATTTCAAATACTAGTAATTAAATGAGATATAACAGTGATAGAATATTACTTACAACAATCATCTATTCTATCAATTACAAGATTTGCAACAGATCAGCAAGAATAGGAGAAACATCTATTCATTCATTCATATTCATAAAAATACTATTGATTGATTTGGATTGGACATATTGGAATGAATAAGGAAGATTAACTGTTTGTAGATTCGGAATATCTATTCAATATTCAATCATTCAATATCATACTAGAAAGAATCACTGAACGAGGTCGATAGAAACTATATCTAACAGAAGTGATGGATGTAAGATTAGGAAGATCTAAAAATCAATTCATTCATATCAATATCACCATTCATTATCAATGAACTAAAAAAAGTATATATTCCTTGAAGTGCATATTCACCAAGATTGATGGAATTCAAATGTGGAAGATCTATTAACTATTCATTCAAATCATTCAAATACTTGATATCTCTGTTGATAAGGAATTACAGAATGCATAATCACCTAATTCAATTGAATTCAAATGTAAAATATCTATTCATTAGCAATATTATATATTATACCTTTTATCACAAATGAAGAATAATAGAAATTATATGATCTACTTCCAATTTCTCCAATTTTGATTGTTGATAATTTAGGAAGATTCTTC
>JZRM01000168.1:0-20794 GCA_000963415.1 Blastocystis sp. subtype 6 | reverse complement strand
GTGGACTTTCTGCTCCATGGATTTGGTTTCAAGAAAAGCTGCTCCAATATTGCTTGTTTGTTTATAATACTCATATTGATTTCTTTTTCTTACCATCGACCACACATTTGCCCACTGGCTAGTCATCTACTATTTTCTTTGGAAAATGGTATTAGTATAGGGTCCAGAATTGATATCATAGGAAAATACTACTGAACCGGAAGTGCCTGACAATGAATCTCTTTCCAATCCGCCTATAGATGAAGAAGTTGAAGAGGATGGTTTTACATTATCTGTTCCAATTAATTTGGTAGAAGTCGAGATCTCTGATGGAGATGAGATTATTGATCTGGATGATGATGGTTTTCTTTAGACCGACTGTTTAGTAGATAGATTACGTTGTTATGGACGCTGATGAGTTTATTGAGCAAGCTGAAGAGGAGTGTATTTATTTTTTATAGCAGTGAATCAAAGTACGCCGCGAGAAAGAAGAAGCGAAGGAAGAGGTCGCTGAGGAGAGTGAAGAGGAGATTGTGCGTGATTCAATTTATGTATAAAGCTTTGCAGTGATTGAGTGTAGTCTTTCGAAAGTCATACCGATTCTGTTCTGTGCTGTGCATTTAATCCAGTTCAGTCTACACAAATCCTTACAGGAGGACAGGACAACCTTGCTTTTCTGTTTGATTACAGGACTCCAGAGAAGGTGCACAAGCTGTCAGGTCATCAGGTGGATCTGAGGAGTGTGGATGACCCATAGGATAGTGTTTGTTGCGTGTGCTTCAATAACAACGGTGAGTATTGTGCAACCATGGACATGAACGGTCTGATCCTGGTCTGGAAAACCTCGAACTGCAAGAAGGTGACAGAGATCCAAGGTCCAGAAGAGCCGGAATGGATGAAGTTCCACCCGAAGGTGGGGACTGGAATCAGGTGATATTATAGGGAAATCTCCTCCTTGCTGCAGGTAACGACTTCAGTATCTGGAGCTGGAACATCCCTGATGGAAATCCCCAACCTGTTTGCACGTTCAGTTATCTTTATTTATAGCTGATGACTGGACACACGGATAATGTGACGTGCGGTGCAATTACTCCGTCTGGAAAAGTAGAAGAGAGGAGTGTCTGTTAGAATAGATGCTGGTGACTGGATCGTTGGATAACACTCTCAAGCTGTGGAATCTACGAAACAAGGAGTTAATGCATTCTGTGAAGGCTGAAGAGTCGTTTTCTCTCTTCAGTTTGACTCATAGAAATAACTGGCATCAGGGAGGTGTGGAGTGTTTGGATCTCTTTGCAACAGTAGTCAATAGCGATGGTCTGAACAGTAGAATTCACTCTGTGTGAGCGGAGGTCGCGATGGAAGTGTTCGACTAACGAATCTCAAGACTCACAAAGTAGAGATGAGCGATGAGTGATAAAACAGGTGTTAAGTGGATATCAGCACTCCAGCAGTGATGAGAACGAAAACTGTTCTGTAGAAGCGTACTTTAGCCTGATGGCTTTTGTCGTAGAGTGGCGTTCAATGCGATTTACAGCTGGATCGCATCTGCTTCAATGAACTCCTCTGTCATCTTGTACGATTATGCAGCGAACCGAATTCGACAGGAATTGAAGCATAATGGAGGTGTGGTTCGTATGAAATGGCATCCCAACAAAGTAGTGTTGATTACAGCTTGTCTTGATGGGTGTGTTTATATATGGGATGGACGCGATGGGAAGTTGCTGAAGCAATTGAATGGACACACAGTAGGTGAGAATTGCCAAGGTTATTTGTAGGACTTGATATTGGATATGGATGTGTCCATTCAAGGCAAAATGACAACAATTTGCACAGCATCCGACGATCATACATGTCAAGTGTATCAAGTGGAGATCTTTTTTCTTTGTTTGACACTGTATACAGCATTTTCACTCTTCAACAAACAAACCATCTAAAATTACATATTATACGCATGGCACAGTTACAGAATGAATGCTTCTTTCCCTTCCTTTACTAGGGACTCTAGTTCTTCTTCCCAACCCAATAATCGTGACAGCTCCCTCACTCCGGCATCGCAGTCAGACTGCATATAAACGTCTCTGAAGCAACATTGCATTTCACAAAACCGAAACGGCCCCACAGGCTCATTGTTTATCAGGAGGCGAGGCACATTCTCTCTCACTTTATGAATAAGACTTGAAAAAGGTTGAACAGATAGTGAAGTTCCGATAACTAGTAACATATCGCAAGAAACCATATCAGCAGTGTGCATCCAAGTATACTTGAGAGGCAGACTCTCTCCATAGAATACAATATCTGGCTTAACAAGCGCACCACATGCACAGCGGGGAATTGTACCTACTCGTTATCCCAGCTTCACAACTGAACCGTTATCTATGCATTTCCTAAGGTCCTCTATCGGATATCCTGTGCCACACTCAATACAGGATGCGGTTGCAAAAGAACCATGAGCTTCCACAAGAATGTTATCCGATAACCCAGCCAAACGGTCTAAACCATCGATGTTTTGCGAGTAAACCCGTAGCAGCACACCTTTTAGCTCCAACAGTTTCAAAAAGTAATGTGCATAAGTTGGCTTGTATTTTCCGTGGATAAGTGTCTACCCATTACTCCTCGATAACAACAGTACTTTCAGAAATTTGTAGAAAACCTCTGGATTTTGTTTGAAAAACTCTAGCTCAAACATTGCTTCTGGACACGGCAGATTGTACTCTTGCAAATTATAATAGATCCCTGTTCCTGGAGATCGAAAGTCTGGAATTCCAGCCGAACAAGAAATTCCTGCTCCAGTGAGTACACAGATCTTTTTAATCCGTCCCTCCTTAATTGCGTTAGCAATGCCCTTCACTGAACGATCACCACGTAAAACAGTAACTTCTGCAACATCGTCTTCATCAAATGCTGTGCTTTCCAACTGTCCCATGACGTAATCTCAGTGAATAGGAGGTATTGAATCATATAATGGGAGTTTCATCGAGACGTAGTCATATACGTAAGTGGACCCATGTTTCATTCTTGGACGAATATCAATCAAACAGAGTAAGAAAAATAAATATAACATAATCCTGCTAATTACTCTTAGAATCTGTTCCCAGCAACTTTTCCTTCTCTTTCATTTCTTCTTCTGTCAAGGACAAGATCTCTTTCATTTCATTCCACCACTTCTCGCGAGCCTCTCCTTCTAAACATCCCTTACTGTCACTTCAAACTATCAGCTCTACCTCTACTTTTGCTGATTTCTCTTCCTGGGTACTGGAATACCAAAATCTATCAATATGCTGATCTTCAGGACAGGGAAACGCAGAGTCATCCTTTACCTCATTTACAGCGAAGAACACATACCTTTACATAAATTGGAGGACCCATGGCGAGAACGCGTAACTGAGAAGCTCTACAATCTGCCTTGAGTAGATTGTCCAGATAAATAGGCATCGAATTCTTAATAAAGGTCTCGACACAGTCCTCGCAGATCATGCACGGTATCCATTTAGTTTCTATCCTATTAACTGAATTACAACTACTAGTACCACCGCTAATGAGATATTCGACATAATTACTGTCATCGATCTCATTGCAGCAAATCAGACATTCGCTTCCTTGAGTTGGCTTCTGGTGTTCTATAGGTCAAATAGTAGTAGACTATCTACTACCTGACATCGTAACAAAAAGTATAAGGATCTTAGAATACTGTCCTTCATTATTGCATGATACTATACTCTGCTGTATTACCTATCATTATACTCTTTTGCAGATCTCTTTGTGTGTTATCTCTTTCACTCTAGTTATGGTTCAATGGACTAACTGCTAGTGATTATTTTCTTAAATAGAATAAATGGTCTTGTGCCAATTCTATCTTTATCAGATCATGGTTCTCTATTATTATATCTTTCCTAGGAGACTATGTATCTACTTTGGCTTTGCATATGTGGAAAATAATGATAAAAATGTGTATGACGACTTCGTTCTCCGTTTTGACCCTAATTTTTGTATTCCTCCTATTCATGTAGATGACAAAGCCTTGTCATTGTATCTACTTCTGATGTTGTTGAGTGATTAGAGAATCTGCGCTCTTGAACTGTGTGTATCCATTGAATCGCAAAGAACAATTAGAAGAAGAGATTGGACGTTATGGTTGTATGTCGGAGATACCGAAGCAGTACTCTTCTATACTTTTGTGTGTTATCCATTTAATTAAGCAATTTTTAGACGGTAAAACAAACGAGGATTGCAAAAAGGTTGTTCTCTTTGAGTCTGAAGGTGACAGCCATTTGCTCTCTTGTTTGACCCAAGTAGGGTTTGAAACAATCTACCCTATGATTCCATTTCTCTATTATGTCGATCCATCGAAACATTTGTTGCTTGCTGATGATGTAATTGTGCTTGTGTGTGGTGGTTTTTTCTCGGAGATTTTCTTTTTTGATGAAGAAGCGATGACGTGCTCCGATTTTTTGTTTCATCTTTCGCATGACTCGATTGTCGCCTACTTCGTTGACCATATTGCCGAGAATTACCAACGAAAGTATGGAGAATCGCTGTATGACTCGAGTGTATTGTCGGACCGTATCAAGGAGTGTTGTGAGGACGTTGTGAGTAATCTGCAAAAGGGGGTCGATTATCCATTTCTAGTCGTTGAGCATAAAAAGGAACGTAGCAAGCTTGTCTTCTCTCAGAAACACCTTCGAGAGTGCTATCGTGCGCTGTGCGAACAAGAACTATTCCGACTGATCCAGACATACAAGTGCACAACGATTGCTCTGGTCGGTGGAGGGTGTGTTTTTGAAGCAATGAAGGAACTCCATGATGTATACAATATCCTGATCGTCTCCGAATTCGTTCCATTGTCTGTTATCTTTCAGAATCTTGAGCGATATCGACTCGACATCCTTTCAAATTACAATCATAATAACCTTACTTTTCTTCGTCGGTTTCTCGGTCAGTTGATGCCTTCTTCCTCATCATCTATCATTACGTGCTGGAAAGATGCTGAAGCGTTGTATCCTCCTGCTCTTCTTTCTTTTTCGGATGATGGCTCATTTCGTAAAACTTTGCTAACGAAGAGACTCGATGGTGATAATAATAGTTCTCTTCTCTTTTCTATCGAAGATGTGAAACCACTACATAATGAACTGTCTTGCAAGTGCGATGCAACAAGCACTCTCACATTTGGCTTTTTCTCTGGTACTACTTTTGATCCATTTCTTTCCTATTCTGTTAGTCCTGATCGTTTATTTTGCATCTGCACAGAAGGAAATCCGCTATCGAGTTATTCTACTTTTTGCAACGGTCAGCTTTCTCGATCTTGCGTAGTGGATAATGATTTTCATATGATTTCCATTTACTCTCTGTTAGATGAGTATTCACACACATCTATCATGACATCACCTATTTATGACCAGAGTATTGTGATCGAAGAGACATTGTCAGAAGAGTCGATTCGGGTTTACGTAAATGAAGACCATCCTTCGCTTCTGATGAGGAATCCGCTTCATTCCCAGTCATTTCAGTTGATTTCGTATCTCGATAGAGAGTGCATAGTCGATCTCTCGCCAGACGGAAGCGTTCGGATGTACACAAAGCCGCTGTCTCCTGTCGATGACTTGGAGGTGGCGGAGGACTGGAAAGAGTGGTTTGAAGAGCGGCCGCTCGAGGATCAATGGGTTCACTTCGTCGCTAATTCGGATCTTGGAGACATGGGGAGGATGGAGGAAGAGTTCCAGAGTTGGTATTCTTTGCACCACTTTGAAAGTGATCCTGTTTACTCCACTCTGTCGAATCAGTGCATGATATACAACCAAAGAGAGGAGGATCGGAGTGAGAGTCCCAGAGTGTTCGATTGTCCAGGCTTTCAGGAGTATCCTCTCAACTCCGGTTCTTTGCTGTCTCAACACAAGAATTGGGTGGTGAAGAGGAATCGGATCGTGGAGGGAACCATCCTCCTGTACGAGGGGTCCATGAGTGGCGATAAATTGAACGGGAAGGGGTGCTGGTATTATCGATCGTTTTCAAAAATGTATGAAGGCGAGTTTTCAGCTAATATGTGGAATGGCTTTGGTAGTCTGTTTTATCCGAACGGTACTCTCTTCTATAAGGGATACTGGAGGAATGGACTAATGAATGGAAGTGGAATCTTGTACAAACCTGTGAATCTACAATGTTGTAACTCTAGTCAAAGAAAGTATATTACTGAAAATGTAAAGAGCGCTCATCTCTCTGTGTCTAATTCTTTTTACAGTAGTCTTGGTGTTTGAATCAAGTTTGTTGAATACATTTCCGCGGAAATTATACATCTTCTATAAACAGCCTGGAAGGTCATCGCATTTTTACTCAACTGCGGATCATAAGCCAGGAAGTCATGCCAGAAGGACAATTCCTCGATCGGGAGACGATCGAGTACTATTTGTGTAGTAATGGTCAGGAAAAGGTTCGTAAGAAATTTGTATTTCTTCTTGCAACTGTTTCATGCATAGAATTATCATTTTGTACAACAGACAGCTTATGACTGTGGGCCAGCTTGCTGCTGGTTGATAGTGTATAATTCTTTTGCTATACATTACATTCAGAAAGTGGGGAAAACGGTTTCTAATGAATGACAGCTTTACATACATGGACTTCCTTGATTCGATTGACGGAAATGTGGAAGATGGGCTGTGGACGATCGAGCTGCTAAAAATACTCAAGTTGTATGATTTCCGGTAACTTTCGTTATTCTTTGTTTACCAAAGATGTGTGTACTGTACAACCAATGTTTCTCCATCAAAACGCCAATATGACTATTTAGACTTCTATCGCGTAATTCGTTTGAGTTGTGTGGTTCTGTAGTGTTCTACTTTGGATGAAGACCTTCAACGGATACAGCACCTTTTTCAAACGATCAGCAATGACTGTATCCATATCTTCAATGCCCAAGTTGCGATTGATACCATTGCAGACTTTCTTCAATTCAATCCGAACACAGTAGTTCTTTTGCTTGTAGACTATTCAGTTTTGTATCCTTCCAGGAGTTGCTGTACCTTCGTTCTCCTTTTGCGTAGATTTGATAAATAGAAAGACTTTTGTGGGCACTATGTGATCCTCATTGGGTACAGTCGGAATCGCAAGTCATTTAAGGTAGTTGATCCGACACGTTATTTTCGTAGGAATTTGTCCAGTGTGTTAGTATAGATCACTTCATCAAGGAAGGAACGATTGATGCTGCACGCCTTTCTTCTGGAACAGATAACGATATTATTTTTATTAATTTGGAATGATAGATTTTTATATTGCTGTTTGTGAAAAATAGTCCCATTTTCTCATTTTATTCTATCTTGCTTTTAAATCACTGAGATGGGTGAACAGGTGCAGCCAAGTCCAACTCTCTATATTAATAACCTAAATGAGAGGTTACCGAAGGAACAGTTGAGACATTCACTCTATATGCTTTTTTCACGATTCGGAGTGATCCTCGATGTCGTTGCACTAAAAACTGAACGAATGAGAGGCCAAGCATGGGTTTCTTTTGTCATGATCCAGAGTGCCACAGACGCGATGAATGTTCTACAGGGATTTGATTTCTATGGAAAACCAATGGTATTCTTTTTTGTTCTGCGTGATGTGTAGCATATTGCCTATTCGAAAACAAAATCTCATGCAGTAGAACGCTTTGAGGATGCTGTACGTAAAGCTGCTACATAAAGACAAGTTTTTGTTCAATTGTTTGTTTGGCAAACACTATCCCACTTATTCACTGACGGAACCAAGTATTGAACCACACTTTTGTTTGGAAGAAAATGGAACGATCTTCAGTTTCTTCTTTTTCAGTCGATGAAGTTTGCTTTACTGTTCTAAAATTACTCACAGGATATTTTTGCAGTATAAAAAGCCAGAGGACGAGGATGGTTTCCTCATGTTAAAGTTGACTCTGAATTCTACGTGGAGTCGCTATCCTATATCAAAAGTAAAAAAGGTTTGTCTATTCGTCTCATTTTTGATGGACTAGATGTTTTGTGATGCTTACAACAAAAAGTACCCACTTGTCCCCTTTACGGTTGATACAACAACGTGCTATGTATTGTATTGATCTATACTCTTCATTCATTCAACAGTGGAAAGCCTGTCTACGATGACGACATAATTGAAGATGTGTGCGAGAATATGGGAACGATTATGTTTCAGCTGGGTTTCATTTTATCACTTGGGTCATCTCTAGGAGCTCCTTCACAGCGTCCCAAGGTCGTCGAAGAAGATCACACTGGCATGGTGCGTTGCACGAACTATGGGTGCTACAAGTGGTACAAGCCGGAAGAGAATAATGATACTGCTTGCCACTATCACACGGCTCCTCCTGTCTTCCACGATGCTTCAAAAGGTTGGTCGTGTTGTCAGAAGTAGTCCCTATTTGTGGAATTCCAAATAGACGCGTGTATGACTGGGACGAGTTCCACAAGATCGAGGGTTGCACGATCGGTCCTCATTCTTGTGAGCAGAAGTTGCAGTCGTTCGCCCCTTCTCCCACTGTTGCTGCCATCAATGCTGCGGTAGCTGCTTCGAGTGCTGCCTCCACGCCTGTCGCTGCCTCCACACCTGCTCCCGCTCCTACGCCCGTTATTCGCTCTATCGATGAGTTTAACCAGAGCAATCCAGATGCTCCGAGCGCTGTGAAGTCTGTCGAAAAGCTGGCGAGCTCGAAACCACAGCCGGTGCCAATGAAGGGTGGGGATGGGGTGTGTGTGTGAGGTGTAGACGGAAAGGTGCAGTGTCTTCACATGGGCTGCAATAAGTGGTATAAGCCGGAGGAGAATGTGGATGGATGTTGCTCGTATCACAAAGGAAAACCTGTGTTCCATGACGGAGAAAAGTACTGGAGTTGCTGCCCACAGAAGAAGGTGCTGGATTTTGACGCTTTCATGCAAATTCCTGGATGTATGAAAGGGAAGCACGACGACGGAAGAGAATGATCACTGTTTGTTTCATAAATAATTCATGCAGGACATTCGCAATAGTTTGAGGGATGCCAGCGTGTTGGCTTCGAAGGAAGATTACGAACAAGCGATATTGCTCTTGGAGAAAACGGCAAATGACTCAAAATGTCAAAACTATATTGGAGGAGTATTTTGTGCTTATAAGCATTTAGGAGATGTTTACTATAAGATGGTCTTGGTTTTATTCTGCTATTATCTAGGAACAATTTGATTCTGCTATCTTATCATACCAGAATGCCAGCAATGTCATCTGTGATCGGTATCTTTCAGAGCCCTTGATTCGAGATGCAGCTACAGCAGTTTGGATGGGACTATATACACTGACTCAATCAAAACCAAATTGGGAGCAACTAAATAAATCGATAAAAGAAAAGATAGATGCGCTGAAAGATAATCCACCACAAAATGATGATAATGAGTACGATGTTACAATAGGGAAGCAGAATCGATCATTTGTATTTTTTTTCTTTTCGTCTGATCCAGAGTGAATACGATGCCTTTTTCGCTGTGTGTAAGAAGAATAAAATTAATCTTGTTTCTCGGTACATCCATCGCGGTCTAGATGTCAATTTTGTAAACCCTCAATCGAGTTATACTGCTCTTCATCAAGCTTGTTGGCGAGGAAATAAGGACATTGTTTTCATGTTGCTGCAGCATGGAGCAGATCCTTTGATCAAAAACAAATATGTACATCTGTTGTACTACAGTAACAACTAGGGTGAGACAGCACGAGATACTGCGTCTCTGCTAAAACATTCAGAAATCGTGGAACTGATTGATCGCGTGGTAAACGAAGGAACTGGCTGGATGGCTCCTTGTGAAAAATGTTCAGAAAAGAAATGTCTTGTTTGTAACAAACGATATTAGTTTACAATTGCAAGGATGACGTACTCGGGATTAATTGTAAACTAGAGATAAAAAAGAAAGAGACACTACATCGCTCACTTTTTTGGTTGTGTCCATTACAAATCCTCGGTAAATCAGTTTGATACTAGATATATTCTCAATATGGTACTTTGATTGCAGCTCATTTTTCACCATTTCGATTGCAGTGGCAATCGTATCCGACTGATCGAATGCGAGAGATAATTGAATAGGCTGTTCTGTCAATGTCTAGGTAATACAAATATTCTTAGAATACTGATTGGATCCTTATCTGATACGTAATTGTATCTCCAACGACAACCGATGTGTCTACAGTAGAGAGGCTGTAACAAGATAACCTTCTTCCACTTTACCGACCATCAAATTCGATGGATCTGAGAAGCAGTACTTGTCAATGTGGTAAACGAGTCCCTCTTCATCAATCACTTCACTTAGGTCATGGTGAACTGCATGAAGAGAAGCCTCGGAAAAGAGTTGGTTGGCTGTAGTGTAATCATCTCTTTAGTAAACCGTTTAAATAACACACTTTTCAGGCACGCTTCACAGCACTTTCGTAGGACTGCCCATATGTCCAGATTGTTGTCAACACGATCATACCAAAATTGCTAATGGAAATATGCAATATGGAAAACGAACGATTCTCAGTTCCTCTAGATCGTTTTCGTTGAGTGTTCTGTCGTACTTGGAGAAATCCATTTTCCATGGTTTCGTACGTCTTAATGGTTGACTACTTCTTTCTGAACTAAATCTGCAACCCATAGATTTAAAGTGACTACTGCTTCGCTTTTGACAAGAAACAATACAAAGAGTATAAGATAATGCACAGCTCATTTTGATAAAATAAAATGACGACGAAGAATTAATTGCCTAAATAGTTGATCATATCTTCTCGATCGTGGAGGTACAGTCTGTTCTTGAGAGCCCGATTTTCACCAATGAGTCTACATCAATCACTACAAAAAGAATATACTTCTGAACCACAGTTGAAAGATTGGAAACTTCCTCCTCTTTAGCTTTCAACTTTGTGTTCTGTTCCATAAACAATTTTCCAAGTGTATCAAACTGTCTAATCTTCGAATCGACAGCAGACTACACGTGAAATATTACGGAGACTCCTACAAGGCGCAATTGAAGATTTTGCAAAAGCTGATCCTTCTCATGGATTTCCCTCTCTTTTTGTTCAATCGTTAATCGAAGTTCTCGTCTAAATGTAATTAAAAAATAACGCTATAACATTTCGTTATCACGCTGCAAAGATTGAAGTAGGTTACAGTTGGCGGGTCGTGCATTCTCGTCTCCTCTATTCATAATTCGCTCTCGCATATAATATACAGTAACCTGTTCCGCTTGACTTCGAAACGACTGGTGTTCAAAGCTAATAGATTATAAAACAAACGAAACAAAACGTTCAATAGGCGGTGTACTATTGTACAGGCCCATTACTTCCCTCTTTCGGGAAGATGCTCCAAAGGTATCAAAAGGAATAGCAAGCATAACGAAACAGTCTAAACTACAACAACTGAATGCTGGTAGCAACAAAAAAATAAGAAACAATAAATAATCTGTTACTAGGCATATGTCCAAAGTTTGGCCGATTTTTGTACTCTAGAATATTTCTTCCCCGATGTATCTCTACAATAAGGTACTCGCATATGGATCTAATGTGAATGCTGTCGCAACTGGTAAGAGTTTGATCTGATTTTCACTCTCAGGCCATTTCCTGGGAAATAATGATCTCCAGTTAGTGATTCTCAGTGGAACAACCATTTCTCTGTATAATTTGATTGACGGGAAGGAATTCCATATGCTTACAAGTCCACTCTTTGGAATTGGCCGTTGCGTTCAGACATTACGGTTATCAGGTAATAAATTAAAAAAGGAATCGATCAAGTAGATTATAACAAGGATCTGATTGTTTTGACCTCGGATAGTGGTTGCTTGTCAATTATATGGTATAACCTGGAACTCCACACGTTCCAGACGATCAAAAATTACAAATTTGGGAAGCCGGGCTGCTTGCTCAACGTTCCTGGACAGTACCTCTCAATCAGCCCAAATCACAATTCTGTAGCAATTGGTAGTTTTCTCTTATTTCTCTGATGCCAAGGCGCTGTCGGAGGTCAGGTGATTGTGTACCCTCTTGAGCATACAATCAACTATGAGACAGATGAGATCCATTTTACAGACAAGGAGCCTCTCCAGTTTAGTTTCCCCGATTCTTACATTTACTCCATGAAATGGTACTCTTCGTCCGTTCTGGCCTGTCTGTGTTGCTCCACTTCCTCTTTGACAAAATCTGTCCAATTTCTGTCAGTCTCTGCCTCCTCGATTTCACTCGAGAAGAGCATCGATCTCTCGGGATCTCGATCTCAGTCGTTTGGCGATTTCTTCTTCTGTACTCCTCTCTTCTCTGTCTCATCTAGACTCATCCAAACTTTTCATTTATGCTGGCGGACTGCTGTCAATGCACGACATGGAGACAGGGAACCAGCAAGATATTCCATGCAGTAATTCCTTTCATGCAATGCTCTCTGCCGTCGCGTTCTCCTCCTACGGTCTCTTTTTTGCCACCGATGAACCAGCGCTGTTTTATCTCACGAACGACCTCTGTCTGCTGCCCTTTCCTCCTACCAGCATCTCGGGCGTTTGCAAGGCGATGTGCACCACCAACACACACCTTTTCCTCTTCTTCGAGAGTGGGAATAAGTACGATCAACTGTGTTTTGAGACCTAGTGTTTGCTTCCCCATCAGTAATTTAGATGAGAAGCAGATCGGAAGTATCCAGCCCGAGGCAATCACTCCATCTATTCCAGGAGTCACGAGGATGCTACCGGTGTCCACGAGTCCTGTGAGTCGATATATTGCGACTGTCGGGCATGGAGTGAACAGCCGATGTTGCTCTGTGTCACTGGGAGTTTGCTGCATTATTTATCGCGTGTGGAACCAGTTCAATCTTCCAGAGAATGAGAAGTATGAGAAGCTGTACTCACTACCAAGTCTAACGGATGAAACAGAAGATGTATTGGCCGTCATTTCAACCACTAAGCGAACTTTTTCAATGATAATGTCGCACATGACTCTTAGTGCACAGAAGGATTATCCCTTCATAGATAAGGAAAAAACAATAAATATGGATGTTTTCAATGGTACTTATGTGCAAGTTACACCATCACAAGTTCGGTTTATTCAAAAAGGACTACTTGCCGCCAAGTGGGAATGTGGCTCTGATTGTCATATTGTTAATAGTTATATTGGACATAACTATGTTACGATTGTGACGTCAAAGGACGAGATTTGTTGTTTGCGACTTGTGAATGAATCAAACGAATACCGAATCATAGAATTGGAGAGAAAAGTCGTTTCATACAAAATCAATTGCGTTTTGGAACGTGACAATTATATTCTAGTTGCTGTTCCAGATCGTTCGATCCGATTCTTCATGGTTGTGGGAAACGTGCTGGAAGATCGTGGAACATTCCCAGTAGATTGGGTACCTACTTGCATGTACACGTTTTCGAACTTGCAGTATCAGTGTTATCGTCAGTATGCATCATCGAATGACTCTATTTTGTTGGTCGGAAGCAATGACGGTGTTCTGATAATGATTTCTCTTCATGAAGATGGACAGAACGAGATCGTTTACTCTGTAAAGATCGACAATGACCAAGTTTTCTTTTCTCCTTGTATTATAGGTGGGATCCCTTCGCTCCTTGTCTCTTCTGGAAGTACTTATTACATGATCTATCGCAATGACTTGTTCCGTCTGATCCCACTTTTTATGAATCTCGATTCGAAAGCGAAGATCGAGACGAACTTTTCAATCACAAGTCATATGAACAATCTATTTGTACACCGTGAGAAGACAAAATCGACCTATCTTATGTGGCAAGATTCGAAGCTGATCTACTTGGACATCGATACACGCTCTACTGATATTTCCATCAGCTCACTTCGACTGAGTTTTACCCCAAGAATGATCACACCGCTCCCAGAGATGAGTGTATTTATTTCTGGATATGATATATACAAACAAAGCAACCCTCCTCATATCATTCAGAACAATGCAGGAAAGATTTTCCTAAAAGATTTGTTTAAGCAGTCTATCGTGAAGTATGACGGGATTCTCGTTCAAAATGAAGCTATTTCTGCTGTGCTGTTTTTGAAAGGAGATGCAAACGAGGAATGTTTGTTGGTGGGTAGCTTTAATGGGAATACTCAGGACTATTATCTTCGCTATTATAAATACAAATTAGGATCAAGCTTGGGTGCGTGTCTATCACTTTTCTAATACATAGAGAATCGAGGAAGTGATGAACGAATCATTCACAAACAATGGGAAGTCAAGTTTGTATCCAAGATCTTTTTCCTCCTCTCACTCTCCAGTCAATTGATTGCTGTTGTTACTGGAAGTGACTTGCAGCTCTACAAATTAGGGACATACGGACCTGAGTTTGTATACAGCATAAAAGTAGATGTAACGATATTATGACTATGTTAGTGTACTGACACTTTTGTCACGTCCATCGAGTTCCGACAGAAGTTCTTCTATCTCACTGACAACGCCGGTGTGATTTCGATCATTCGGTGCAATGATAACTTCAAACTCACCCTCGTGCTTCGACACCACACGCATCGTTCCATTCTCCGGAGCTGCGTTCTCGATGACATCACAATGGCAGTGAGTGATAAGTATGGAAATATCCTCGTCTACCGCAGTCTCTATCCTGTATGCGTAGGTCAGAGGAGTGATTTGTAGATATATCATCTCATCGGCGGATTAGATCCCTACGTTCCAGAATACCAAACAAAGAACGATTGCTCGGTGCATGCAAACCAGTGTAGTCATTCGTAGATGACCTTGCTAGCGTCCTTTTATGTGGGAGCGGTGGTCACGTCGATCTTTAAACAAACGGTGAAGAATGGCAACAAGGATGTTCTGATCTATTCTACGATCTACGGAGACATCGGCTCTCTCAGTCCCATCGAGATGATGGACACACTAGAGACACTCGTTGCTTTAGAATCGATCATCATTGGCAAGGGAATCTCTTTGGTTGGTCGAAATGTAGATGACTTTCGGAGTATGTTTTTGCCAGCAGTGGTAGGAAAGCGGAGAATGGGTGACAAATAGGCTGTTGTGGATGGAACGATATGCAGGAAGTTCTTTGCGTATACTCCACAAGAACAGAAGGAAATTGCAGATAAACTAGGACAGTCCGTATCGGACATTCTGCGAGTGCTATTAAAAGTAAATGATAATTGGTTTGTTTGTTTCAATTGCGACGAAGCAAATTCTTTTTGTAGCTTTATCCTGATGAACGAGAAAGAGTCTGGGCTCTTAACTCCAAAATCTATTACCTCGGGACAGTTCGAATTCACATCCATTCGGCTTCCCAATACGGAAGTCCAAGACATCTCTGGTTGTGCACAAAATCATGTGTATATGTGCCTATTTATATGTCAGATCTAGAGTACTGCAATCTATCGAACTCCAAGCGGAAAGAGGATCCATACCTTTGCTTTCACACTTTGACGACTCTCACTTAGGTAGCTAGTATGCGGCTTTTTATTTCGTAGAAGACATATCCATTGAGGAGTTGCCTTATTCTTCCACCAATGTACCATTAGACTTGCTAGCTGAAGGTTAGGATTCTCGCGAACAATTTCTCGCGCAACTCGATAAACAGGCAGTCACTGTGTGTTGAGTTTGACGAATTCTCTCTAGAATCTTCCTAAGGTGGAGGATCTAAGTCCCCCAAAGTCCCTCGCGGAGCTAGGTCACTATCGAAGTGCGAATGAAACCAAGAAAGAATGTAACTGCTGGCTGAAAGTCACTACGTAGCACACTCGCTGCAGACTATCGATGTCGAAGATGGCACTATGGTCCAGTTACTCGCTACCCTTACAGAACTTCCTTCCGAGTTCCGACAGAATCTCCTGAATTACCTGAAAGCCGTCGACGAGAAATTCAAAGATGTTGAGCGAAAAGAGGCGCAGCTGCGTGAGTCAAACTAGTGTACCATGAAATGTTTGTAACAAACAAGCCACCGGTTTTTCCTTTTGTGTATTCGAGAGGGAAGAAAGTCTCCGACACCCACGACACCATGTTTGTTAATGAACACTTGAACACGTTTGAGACTACGGTTTCCGCAATAAGGGCAGTACACACGAGAATCCTCTTTGCAAATACTACGTGTCAGACAAAGCAGATATCGAAACCGAAAGCAGAGACTGCATTTGCGTGTCCAAATCTTGAGTTTCGTAATCGGATTCCCTTCCAACGAAATCAGTTGGAAGCCCATTTGCAGAAGAATGCTCTACTCTCAGCTGGGTGCAACAACCACACCTGAACCACTGTATTCCCTGTGCACACCGCAATGGGGTTCTCGATAGGCTGCACGGTTTCTGGAAGATTCTTGTCAAATCTAGTTCTCACGAAAAAATAATCATACGTTCCCAATTCTTCGGAACCCACCCAGTTGCCGTACTCGTCATCCACCGCTGGTTCCACAACCAAACTACCACTCCCGCCATCCACATGACTTCCATTTGGGAGGGGGTGGAAGCTTGGCTGGCGCAAAAGATCGATGCCAGAATCATCGAGAGGCGATGGGTTCGCTCGATATACAGGCCGATTGTCAATGTCACCGGGGTGGGTGAAAGAAACGGCCCTGCGGGACAGAAAGGATATGTGTCTGTAGAAACACCCATTTCCACGACTGCAACCACCGGGAAGACTGAAATACACACAGGGCTCAGCACACACGTTCACACCCACTTCTCGAAGCTTGCCAGTGCTCTCAAAATAGCGTGATTTCTACGCTCAATCAAAGGTACTCCATGTACATCGAGTAAAGGAATTCGATTGATATGGTCGATACCGATCGTCTTTTTTTCTGTCTCATACGCTGCAGCCATAAACAAGATGTCAAGTTCAGTCAATTGTTCAGAATACCCAGCTTCCGTTGAAAAGTTCTTTACTACGTGTCACTTCCTATCGCCAGCAAGACCTGCAAAGATTGACTCGGCTGTAGGCGAAATAGCGTGAATGCGTTGTAAGAGCCTTTGACGTAAATCTTCCTTGACCTGTTTTGCTTTATCCATTATATATGGCGCAATGGAGTAAAAATCCTACACATTAGCAAGGCTGGTTGCAAAAGACATCTGTGAGCGACTCAAGTGATTCTATGCAAGAAAGTGCATCAACATCAAGAAGAACGATCTTATAAGATCGCTTCTCCATTTTCTTTAACAAACATTACACCCAATTACTAATTTACAACTCGTCATCATCATCCGAAGGAGCCTCACCTCCTGCGTTCTGGTAGAACTGCGACATGATCGGATTCGCAATAGCTTCCAGCTCCTTCTGCTTCTCTTCGAACTCACTGGCATCTGCATTCTCGTTGTCATCGATCCAGTCCAGGGTCTCCTTCACAGCGTCCTCAATCTTCTCCTTATCCTCCTCCGAGATCTTGTCAGCGACTCCCTTCTCCTTATCGGAGACGGTGTTCTTCAGCTGATAGCAATAGCTCTCCAGAGCGTTCTTCTTCTCCACACGGTTACGAGCTGCCTCATCCTCCTTGGCGTACATCTCAGCCTCCTCTACCATGCGCTGGATCTCATCCTCGTTCAGACGTCCCTTCTCTGCAGTGATCGTGATCGACTCGCTCTTTCCGGTTCCCTTATCCTCCGCAGACACCTGCAAAATACCGTTCGCATCGATCTCAAACGTGACCTCGATCTGAGGAACTCCACGAGGCGCGGGTGCGATGCCGTTCAGGTCGAACTGGCCCAGCTTGTGGTTGTCCTTCGTCATGGATCGCTCTCCCTCGTACACCTGGATCGTCACAGAAGGCTGATTGTCCTGGTAGGTTGAGAAGATCTGCGACTTCTTCGTCGGGATCACGCTGTTACGCTTGATCAGCACGGTCATCACTCCTCCCACAGTCTCGATACCCAGGGACAGAGGAGCCACGTCCAGCAGCAGCAGATCCTTCGTCTCCTCCGCAGCCTCACCGCTCAGAATGCCTCCCTGGACAGCAGCTCCGTAGGCCACAGCCTCATCGGGGTTGATGCCACGGTTCAGCTCCTTGCCGTTGAAGTAGTCCTTCAGCAACTCCTGCACCTTGGGAATACGAGTGGATCCACCGACGAGCACGATCTCGTCGATCTCCTTCTTCTTCAGATCCGCATCAGCCAGCACCTTCTCCACTGGTCCCAGAGTCTTCTTGAAGAGATCCATGTTCAGCTTCTCGAAACGAGCGCGAGTGAGCGTCTCAGAGAAATCGATTCCGTCGTACAGCGCCTCGATCTCGATGTTCGCCTGGTGCTGAGTGGACAGCACACGCTTCACACGCTCCACCTCCTTACGCAGCTTCTGCACAGCACGCTTGTCACCCGACATGTCCTTGCCATACTTCTTCTTGAAGATCTTCATCATGTGCTGCATCACCACCTGGTCGAAATCCTCTCCTCCCAGATGAGTATCACCGTTCGTCGCCAGCACCTCGAACACACCGTTATCGATGGTCAGCACTGTCACATCGAACGTACCGCCTCCCAGATCGAACACCAGGATGTTCTTCTCTCCCTCCTTCTTGTCCAGACCGTAGGCGATGGCAGCAGCGGTAGGCTCGTTGATAATACGCTGCACACTCAGTCCTGCAATCGTTCCAGCATCCTTCGTTGCCTGACGCTGAGCATCGTTGAAGTACGCGGGCACCGTGATCACAGCATTCTTCACCTCCTCGCCCAAGTACGACTCAGCAATCTGCTTCATCTTACCCAGCACCATAGCAGAAATTTCCTCAGGAGAAAAGTCCTTTGGACCGTTGTTTGTCTCGACATGAATCACAGGCTTTCCCTTCTTCTCCAGCAGATGGAAAGGCCACATCTTCTTGTCGTGCTGCACAGTGGGATCACTGTACTTACGGCCGATTAAACGTTTGACATCAAAAATAGTACGTTCAGGATTGATAGTAGCCTGGTTCTTAGCAGCGTCTCCGATCATACGCTCCTTGTCATCCCAAGCGACATAAGAGGGAGTAATACGATTACCCTGCTCATTAGGAATAATCTCTACTTGTCCCTTTCTGTAAATACCAACGCAGGAATAGGTAGTACCCAAATCGATTCCGATCACATTTCCAAGACTCTCCTCATCGTCCTCAGCGAAGGCTATGGCGACGAGAGCCAATACGGCAAATAGCACTTTATTCATCATCGCTTTCCTGTAGAAATTCAATAAAGAAATTATGACAAGGAATGACTTGAGGCATTCCAGAATGTTCTATCCTGCATGGGCCCGAATTCTAGAACGGGACGTATAATGATATAGGGTATTATACAGAATAGTGTACGAATATTACTTTGAGAGGAGAAAAATCGTATTCATCTCAACTGATGAAAGTATTGTCAATCTTGTATGTGAAACCAACGAGTCGTATGCTACGACAAAAACATATACTATAGTTTGCACCTAATATGTTTTTGCTGTGTTATTCTTATTCACTGAAAGGGGGACGATGCGTGATGAAAATGAGCCCTTAGAAACGTTCATTCACTACTCTCTAGTGCTACTAAGCAAGAAAATAGGTGTTGATATTCGGATAGATGATTTCAATGTGACGGCATTGATCTCAGTGTTCTTGGATAGTTCCATTTCGAAGTCAGATAATAAGACATTCACTGTGTTACATGGGATGCCTATCCTGCACATTTCTGTGTAAATCATCCGAACATTCGAATGGAGATCTTTCGATCAATTCTAGTAGTTTATTTGATAAAAGGTGATATTTCTGTTTATTGACTGGACTCTAATTCATCTTTCAAATGAAGATTCATCCCTGTTCGTCATTTTGCTGAAAAGAAAGATAATTTACTATGTATAACTCGTATTCCTTCCGAGTATGCTCCAAACCGTTATGTTTTGTTCGTTTGCATAGGGTTGCTTTACCAATCTAAGACTCGATGGTATTGTCTAAGAGATGGTAGTGCACATTGTAATTGATCGTTACATTTCCTTTGTACCACTCCTTAAAGGAAATCTCTTCTTTTCAGGGTAAATGAAGTTAAGGGAAATCGATGTTGTTTTTATCCATTAAATAGCACAAAATTTCACGTAAGAGGAGCTTATGAACTCTGTTGACCTAGCTTGGCTTGAAGTTCGATTAAAGTATCTCTCTTGTTTCAGTATTACAAGCCATAAGTCTACCATGATTTTTCTCTTCTTACTTTTTTAATTGTTAAGAAAGTTCATCTCAGGAATTCGGCAATTGTTATGAAGAAAACAAACAAACAAAAAGGGAAAGATAGTCAGAAACGAGATAATCTCAAAGAAACAAGGAACAGTGCAAATGAGAAATCCAAACGAGTTCATACTGATCCTATTGATTCAGTACAATATTTCTTGTATGTTATCATATAGTTGACAAAAAGGCAGCTTGCCGAAGACGATATGGAGATTGAATACCTTGAAAAGAAGCTAGGACTGAGTTCTGGAGATAGTAAGAGTAAAAAAGAAGTAAGGCGACGTTTAAACAAGGAATTAAAGGAAGATGGCTTTGGAGATGATATTTTCGACTTCCTTGACCAAATGGATCATGTAATGGATGCTCCAGATATGGAAAAGATCAAGAAGGAACTCTCTTCGACTGAGATTGAAGCTTTGGAAAAAAAGGTAAAGGGAAAGAGCCAGAAGAAGAAGGGGGAAAAGAGAGTTGATGTTACAAAGTTGGAGAGTGAAGTAGGGGAGTTACCTTTGGGTCTTTCTGACGATGATGGGCTGGACGAGAATTTGTCAGATGAGGTTGTGGACAGTAATTATCTTCGTTCCTTTGCACGAGACAATGGTCTTCAGGTACTAAATTCTGATGGTGAAGAAGAGGTGGAGGGAGAGATTGACGATGAGGAATTGTTGGCAAGTGAAGATGATGCTTCTTTAAATGAAAGTGATGTCCCTTCAAGTGAT
>JZRM01000167.1:0-47325 GCA_000963415.1 Blastocystis sp. subtype 6 | reverse complement strand
ATTCTCAATATTCACACTGTGCATGCCTATAACCTGCAGGACACTCTCTACAATCAGATTATGGAGAGAACGGAGCCTACAAACCGTAGAACTGTCACTCGATATTGGAGAGGAGCTATTGGCCAGGGGTTGTCGTTGTTTATGCCTTGTGTGTATGATGTGGTTGTTCTTTTAGTTGGTTTCAACATGTTGTTGAATGGACAAATTGATTTTGTGCGTATGATGTTCGTGTACATGGCGGTCAACACTTGTGCATCAACAGTTGGCATCAATATGGCATACACTGCATCAAACGAGTTGGCGCAGCGCTCTACAAATAACCTTATGACAATCATCAAGATGAAGAACGAGAACGATGATGCGCGTGCCATCAAGACGGAAGGAACAGATGGAGCCATTACCTTCAATCACGTTTCATTTGTTTATCCTACACGTCCTGATAGCCAAATTCTGAAGGACGTTTCTTTCACAATTCCCAAGGGAGCTTCGGTTGCATTTGTGGGTCCCAGTGGGTGTGGGAAGAGTACGATCATTTCACTGATTCAGCGAATGTACAAGCCAGAGAAGGGCGAGGTGCTGATGAACGGAGTCAATGTGGAAAGTGTGAATTTGGATTCCTATCGAGCTCTTCTTGGAGCAGTGAATCAGGAGCCTTGCATGTTCAGCGGCACGATTCGCGAGAATTTGCTGATGGGAGTCAATCGAGAGGTGAGCGAGTCTGAGTTGGAAGAGGTGTGTCGTCAAGCTCTGTGCATGGACTTCATTAACGAGATGCCTGATCGCTTTGAAACGGACTTGGGAGCCACAGGCAAATCTGTCTCAGGAGGTCAGAAACAGCGACTCGCTCTTGCTCGAGCCATTCTTCGAAATCCTCACGTTCTTCTGCTGGATGAAGCAACGAGTGCTCTGGACAGTGAGAACCAGGACAAGTTCCTGGAAGCACTGGGAATCTGGAGATCTACTCATCCTTGTACTGTGGTAACTGTGGCGCATCGCTTGAGCACCATTGTGGACAGTGACACGATTTTCGTTGTTCATGATGGTGTTATTGTAGCAAGTGGAACACACGAAGAGTTGTTGAAGAGCTGCGAGTTCTATGCTGCTCTTGTTCGTGGACAAATGGGAAGTAAATAGATTTGTTTGTTAACACAGAACATATGCTCTGCTAGTTCATACGATTATTCGGTGAATCAAGCTCAAAGAAATGGTTGCAGGTGATGACTATCGAGAATTTCAAACAGGGAAGTAGCGCTCATTCTGTACACATAACTGAAATAGTATAATTCGAATTGAAATGACGAACTTCATGACTTTTCGTCATTGCGTGTTTAATGCGAGTCCTCGATTAAATATTATCCTTGGACAGAATGGTTCTGGAAAAGTAAAATAGTAATTCTGCTATACATGCTGTATAGAGTACAATCACCTGTGCCGTTTGTTTAGCGCTCGGAGAAGATCCGAGATTACTGCTAAGAGGAAATAAACTTGAGGAATACATACGATACGGAGAAAAGGAGGCCCATATACGTGTTGGGTTGTTCTTTCAGCCTTCTAATGTAGATCGATTTGAGAGGGGAAAGAAATAACATCATTGTCGAGACTCGCATCCGGAAAGGTTCGGGCGAGTATTTCATAAATGGAGAAAGCGTAAAGAAGGAGAAACTGAAAGAACTTCGACGCATCCTCAAAATCGATTTAGGGAATCTGTGTCAGTTCCTTCCTCAAGATCGTGTTGCTGATTTTGTGAATCAAAGTGCGCAGTCACGTTTGTTTGAGTTCGAAAAGTCCGTAGGGGGAGAAGTTCTTGTAGTTTGCTAAGTTTTCTCTTGACATAGTTCAACACACATAAACTGTTGATCAACACACAGCAGCAGCAAAATGCATTGCACAATGAAATTGTGCAGAAGAAGCAGACGCTGGATACAGCCATTCAGGCAAACCAAGCGCTTCAACGCGAGAAGGACAAGTTCGCCACTCTATCAAATTTGATGCAGGAGGTATCGAATCGGTCGTTGTATCAAGTAGAGAAAACTGCTGAACCTGCATATAAAAATGCTCGAGTATGATGATCGTCTGGGCAAACTGGCTGAGATTAAGAAATCGCTGTCACCGATCAAAAAGAAGCTGGCAGAAATGCGCTCTCGTGACAATGAATTAAGCACTTCGATTCGGGAATACAGCGAATCGGTAGATCATCTCAGATCACTGTGTGTCGCTTGAGACTAGGTAATAGGTAGAATAGCCACGGAACAGGCGAAAATAGTGCAACTTCAACGGGATTTAACAACTCTGGAAATGAACGATCGTCAAGAAATCAGAAACGTTGTCCCAGCTGGGTTGATTGACTTGTAGTTTTCGCAGAAAGAAGTGTTGCTGGCGAATGTTGATGTTGATCGTCACTCTCTCGAAGCTGAGGTAGAATTTGAGTGCGAGTGTGATGCATAGCTTGAAGCGAAGCAAGAGGAGTTAGCAAAGATGCAAGAAGAGTTTGATCGCCTTGAAGATCTTGATTCATTGAAGAAGCAGATCACTGATTTGACGAATGAAATTGATGAATTACAGCAGAAACGTGCCAATGTGTTGGCACCGACTGATAATTTGCTCCGCAAGCAAAACGATTTAAAATTGGAGGAGAATCAAATTCAAATGAACATTAAGACACTGACAACAGCAGAACAGCAACGTCGTACGCATCTGATGAATATAGATATGGTGGGAATTGATGGCCAAACTGATATATAGGTTACATACGATGCATTGCAGTGGCTTGACAACCATCGTCATCTGTTTCAAATGGTTGTTTATGGACCCATCCTGAATGAAGTCCAGTTTAGCGACCCATTGCATATGAAGTGGTTTGAAAATACGATTTCTCGGAATCTCATGATTTCGTTTGTCGCCCAGTGTTCAGATGATTATAATCTCTTGGTAGAAAGCTTTAAAAAGGAAAGGATTCGAGCAAATATTGTAATGGTGGATGTGAGTACCTCGTATCAGCTTTCATGTAGGATACGATTCCCTGTGAAAATACTTGCACGAATGAAATGAAAGAAAAATACGGATTCCTGGCTTCTTTGGGAGAACTGATTCGCTGTCCAGACGCAGTTCGCCGTGCTCTTTACAACAGTTCTGCTATCCGAGCTACAGTAACTGTAGACAGCTCATGGAAAGTACCAGAAGACGGAAGTGTGATTGTATGAGTCGGGGAGAGTAATCATCGATAGAACATGGTGGACAAAGAGAATGGAATGATTGTTCTCACTCCACATGTTCAGTACGTTTTTCGTTCCGAATCCTATGTAGGCATCGTTTTCTTTTGTCTCGCTATATCAATACCACGAAGAATCGCCAAGAAGTTTCTGTGCAAACTTCTAGATTACGAAATGCAACGATTATGGTTTTTGATCCTCCTGAAAAAGATAAAATAGTTGGTTTGGGTGAATGCATCAAGCATAGGAAACTCTAGAAGCAAGAGCGAAGGGTATCAAAGCAAAGTTAGTGGATATCTCAAAGCAGGTAGTTGCTTTCAGTAGATTGAATGATAGATTCATTCAATTGAAAACGAAGCAAATCAATTCAGAGATAAAATATCGTCAAAACTTGCTACCCGAAGACATGTCGAGCAGTTGAAGACAGAGTACATTGGGAAACGAAATCGCATTCGTAGTGTTCAACGTGATGTTTCGAATGAAATGTTGTATTTACTGTAGATTCAAGTGCTGGAGCAAAATCTTTCTAAGGATTTCCAGGAGCAGAAGGAGAAGTACAAGAAGGAGTTGAACCAAATTTTGGAACAGAGAAGAGTTATTTCCAAAGATCGATTAAAATGTCTTTACAAGATGACGAGGTGTGTTATTTGCAAGGAGACGTTGAGTAAGATTTGTGAAGCCCATCTCTTCCAATTGAATGAACTTCAAACGCAGTATGATGCTTTGAAGACTGAAAAGGACAGATTGCTGGAAGAACAGAGAGAACTGAAGAGGAAGAGAGAAGAGTTGAGAGAGATTATTCTAGAAATGAGAGCATACATTTACACGCAAAGCGGTTTATTTCACTGCAAAAACAATCCAGTTGCTGATGATTACAGTTGCAAGTGTGGAACACCAACATGTCAATGTCAGGAGAAAACACAATTGGTTCAGGATGTGTTTAATCGGCGATTTCCACGAGATAAAGATCGTTGTTTTGTAGTTGATAGAATTAGGAGTGAAAACTAGGCATCTCTTCATCTCATCGATGAGAAAATCAAAGAAGTCCATGTAAACGAGAGATTACTTCGAGAATACGAAGATCGAGAGAAGATGATCAAGCACTTACAAAAGGAAATAGAAGATTTGGAGTTCCAATTAGACACACTGTTGATATGTAGAGCACAGTTTACAGAACATGCTTTGAGCATCACACAGAAAGAGGAGAATTTCAGTAATTCGTTAAATCGACTCGTTACAAAATTGGATGCCAACTTTTCTCATTTTATGAAAAACATAAAATGCAAGGGAAAAGTCGAGCTGTTAAATCCTTCAAATTTCTCTTCGATTGGTTTAGATATCAAAGTCAGCTTTCGTGATGATATGGAACTCCAGAGTCTGAATGGTCAAGTGCAGTCAGGAGGAGTAGGAATATGCATGGTGATGCTAAAGCGCAGGAAAAGTCCCTCTCGACGATATTGTTTCTTCTTTCATTGCAGGAAATGGTTTCTTTTCCGTTCCGGTTCATTGATGAAGTTGGGATAAGAAACGGAGATGAAATGTAGATTAATCAAAACATGGATGCACGGAACGAACGATATGTCATGCAGCAATTGATGTACAAAGGAAGAAATCGATCTGCTGCTCCACAGTCTTTTGTGATCACTCCCAAACTGTTAACCCAGTTTCCTTTTGATAAAAACGTCACTTTTCATATCATTTTCCAGGGACAGTATCTCCCTGATGGGTTTGATTGGGATACTCTTGTGAGGTCATACAGACGCACGACTACGGAAGATAGTTCTACTGAGTCGGAAGAATCCAGTTCGAAACGTGTGAAACTATCATATTGTGTTTGTTAACAAATACTCAAGTTTGTGGTCAAAGGTTGTGGGTGGGGAGTCCATTTGAGTTTATCAGGTTTACACAAGTTGGTCGGTATTTTTGTAGTGTTGAAGTAATTATCCACAATCTATCTTCAGAGTCATGCACCACCCCTACTTCCTCAGAGAGAGCAGCTACATATTGTCCTTTCCACACTTTCAACAGCCCTAACGTATCCAGTGTACCCACAATATCGTCGACCTTCATTGAGGTAGCAGCGGAAATATCCTTTAAACTACACGTGCAATGAGTGTCACGCAACGTTTGCATAATTGCATACGTCCAATAACTACGATAACTAATACGCCCCAAATCCGACAATGGTTTTTCTGGGGAGCCGATCTATCCTTGAACTGCATTTCATGTTTTACTTTGTTCTCCAACTTTGACAGTTCATAAGAGAATGAAATAAGGAACTTTCCATACCCAGTTCGTTGTACGAAAGGCATACAACAAATACAAGCGAGATTGTACCCTTCCTGCGAGTTTTTGTCCTTGGAAAAGAAGCCAACGATGTGGCTCCCTTCTTCGTCCTCCTCACAGAGAATGTAAAAATAAAAGGGATAAGTGTCATAGTAAATCGTTTTGTGTTCAATGAAAAACTTCATCAGCAAACAGAGGTTCTGACAATACAGCACCTCTTTGTTACCGTCCACCTCGTACACCCGGAGTTTTCCATCTCGGTAAATTTCATCGCCTACACAAATACAACGACAAACAGCAAACCTGGGGGATGTGTCAGCGAGCATAGTAGACTGTGCTTATCAAGGTCAGACGAAGTCTTGAAGTACTTTAGGCAGAACTCGCAGATGTATAGCTTGGGAATCTGATATTCTTTCGGATACGGAGAAAAGTACCAACAATCAATCTCATGAGCGCCAAGCTCAATGGACTCGACTCGTTTGATCTATAGCTTAGTGGAAAGAACGGAAAACACTTTTGTTAACTCTCCTTGATCCTTTTCCAAGAGTGTGGGTTCGGTAGGCGTCTTCTAGAAATCACACAAAGTACAAACCTCCACCTTCTCCGTGTAGCAACAATCTGATTCACGTACTCGCTTGAGATTCTTCTTGTTCAGCAAAGCTATCTTGGAGGTCGGTACCCAGCCTTCCATCCGCTTGTCATCTACATGAAACGCACGCGAGTAAACCAAACAATCGATATAGTGGATGTAATACTCAAACTCTGTAGAACCATCCGGTTTCGTACGTTCTCTTATTTGTTCGATGATTCCACTGTCTGCTTGTTACTCGCATCAGAGACTACACACGATAGGAGCCATCATCCCACTGAGCAGCAACGTGTTGATCAACGTAGTACCGACAATCTCCATTAGACATTATTCAAATTGTTACCCTGGGGAAATGGTTTTTCGTTGCATCGTTCCGACTGCTTTTTAAATTGTGATAGATGGGAGGTTGAGCAGGTGCCACTGTAGTATAGTTGGTCAGTACATCACGTTGTGGCCGTGATAACCCGTGTTCGAATCACGGCAGGGGCATTTTTTATGTTACGATTTATTGCCTCAAGAGCGTCCTCTCGCCGACTTGCTCCGGTACTTCGTTTTTTTAGTGATGTGTTGTTTTGCTTCGCTAGAGTGATGAGTAGAAAATACAGTGCGAACAATGAGAATTACGACTCTCTGTCGAAGAATGAGCTGCAGGACCTGTTCTGTACTCTGTGCACGACTCATTTCTAGAGCAGACATCTACGCTTCCATGACACGAATTTTGAATCACAAACCGACACACCACTACACAGAGCATGATCCCCTACCTCCAGAAGTAGTAATCAATGATCCTAGTATTGCTTATCTGAGCGAGGACCGTTCTGTGGACTATTCTGTAGTATTGCCATTTCTGTTGAACATAGAAATATCAAGGCAAGCGTCACCTATCGGTTGGAATCTGTGGTTCACCGAATGTGGGGAAGAGCACTCTTTTGAACTCGCTGGTTGGCCAGCGTGTCTCTGCGGTCAGTAATAAGCCGAACACGACGCGCTGTTCTATGTTGGGTGTGCGAACCCTAGGCGATGTACAACTGGTCTTCTATGACACTCCGGGCATCGTGCAGACAAGGTAGCATCGAGCCTAGCGTGTGACATAGTGTCGCGAGTGAGAAGGAGAGGAGTCTGGCCTCGTTGTCTGAGATGACGGTTGCGAGTTTGGATGCGATTATAGCTGTATGGGCTTTGTTTGGGTGACCACGAGATGTTTGACGCTTCGGCTCCCCTGACCTCGCTTCACCGCGATGTCTTGAGCACGGTGTGCGAGATCTCCTTCGCTCGCAACTCGCTGCTCTACGTGGCGCTCAACAAGGTGGATCTGGTGGAGCCGAAGAGTCGGTTGTTCGACTATTCGGACGCCATTTCGGAGCTGATCTGGAAGAAGAAGATCGAGCTGCTGAGGAAGGTAGTCTTCTCTTTCTCTGCGAACCATAGACACCAAACCCAACGCTGGATCAGCAGCAGTGGGAGAACGAAGAGCTCTTCATGATTTCGGCGCTTCAGAAGGACGGAATCGACGGTGTTCTGGACTCGCTGTGCAAGAAAGCGAAGCCTGGAGAGTGGAGATTCGCTGATGGCACTGCGACCAACCTGTCGATGGATGAGCGTGCCAGCGAGATCGTTCGCGAGAAGGTATTCCGCTACTTTAGCAGGGTGTCAATCAGGGTGGAGTTTCATTGTAGCAAGTACCGTTTGAGATGAAAATGGAGGTCATGGGGTGGAAGGAGAATACGTTCTATGAATCGATTGAGGTGAGCGACGAGGCACATCTGAGATCTTTACAAGTGATAAAGAAACGACTTGAGAAAACTTCTGCAATTGATCTCTCGAAGTTGAAGGGAGAACGTGTGAATGTTTCTATTAATTTGCGTTTAGTACCTAAATAAGATTTGACTATTTGTTTGTTGCACTTCAGCCAACCATAATTCCGATTTCGTATAAAGTCTTTTATTACCTGTGAACCGGAGTAGATGGGTAAAAAACAGAAGAAGAGATCCATTAAGGCTTGGAAAAAATCCGAAACTGCTAAGGAGTATGAGCAGGCGATGGAACAAGTTCGTGAGAGTGAAACATTGGCAAATAAAGATGACTCTGCAATTTTCTTTGAAGACAAAACTGGTAATGAGTGACGCTAAGTGGCTTTATCTCTTTAGGCTCTGCTCGTCTAAGAAAGGTCGTATTTGACGATGAAATTGGGGAAAACCTGACGAAGACTGAGAGAATGAAGATCCGGAAGCTGAAGAAGCAGTTGGAAGTCTAGTTGTAGTTATTTTTTGATATTTTAGAAGAAAAAAGATAAAGAACCCAAACCCGCTACATCGAGTGGAGTATATGATTTATGGGAGACTCCAGAGAAGAGTTCGTGTATTGCGTGGTTATGATAGTTAGAAGTTTATGATTCGAAAGGATTTCTGCGTGATGAAGATTTTGAAATCTCTATGAAAAAGAGTAAGAAGGTATGTTCACTTCTTGGCATTGAGGATAGCCTCGCTTGGTTGTGAAGCCGAACAATTACCCTGCTGTTCCTCTGCCTAGCCCTGGTGCATCTTACAACCCCGATAAGGAGCAACATCAAGATCTTCTGGGAGAGCAGTTGGCGAAGGAAGTGGGCTACGAAAACCAGCTAGAAGAAGACAAGAGACTTCCCGGAGGTCTGACGAAGCAGGACCTTCTCTCGCAGCGTGTTTCGGCCAATCTCCTCTCCGTATTGGTTTGTCGAAATGCTCATCGCTAGTTGAGTCTCCTGTTCGACGAAGACGAGGAGGAGGAAGAGGAGGAGACGACGAGCGAGGTGCGCAACTTACCGACTTCGGACAAGAAAGTCACGCGACAGAAGCGAATGCGCCGAATGGAGATGGAGAGACTGAAGCGAGAGGCGGAGGAGCGGAGAAGAGAGAGAAAACTACTGCAGGACATCGACCGATCGAAGCGATTTGTGAAGGAATACGAGGAGGAGGAGAGACGGAAAGAGAAGGAGAAGAAGGAGAAGGAAGAACTGAAGAAACTGACCGCAGAACGAGCCATTCCTAGCATCATCCACGGAGGACGGAAAGTATATCCTGTGTAGATGCGATACGTGCCTTAATCCGCACTCTTGAAGTACCGAAGGTGGATGTGCTGCTCTCTGATGAGATCACTGGATCGCTGCGAACCACCCGAAGTGTGGTCAACCCGGCGAAGGAACAGTTCGAGACGATTGAGAGAAGGCATCTAGTACAGATAGGTGGGAAGAAACCAAAGAAGAAGTATGAGAGTCTACGTGTGAAGAAGGGAATGCTGAAGTATCATCGTATTTAAGTTGTTTAGAGTCTTGTTTGTTTTTAGTTAGAACAGAGGAGAACATTCCATTAGCCCGTCATTCTAAAAACACCAGTGAAGAAATAATCCCATTTTCTTAGTGATTTGTGTCTTGGAAATGATACATCATGCTTGCATTTCCACGGGAATCTTAATGGAGGGTCTTATTTCTCATTATTATGTGGAGACGAAAGAAAGTTTCTGGAACAGATTCATCCTCAGCTAGTTCTCAGTCAGAAGTGAAGAAGCCTGAGGTCTGTATGAACTGTATCAAGTTAATGCAAGAGAATAGTCAGTTGAGAGAGCAAATTGCAGTTCTGAAAGGTGAAGGGAAGAGAAAGCAGTACACGATCGCCCCTACCTTGTATACTTTCTACAAGAATAATGTGCAAAAGAACCGTATTTCGAGGTAAGCTGAAGACGTGTTGGATCTTACTCAAAGAGCGGCAAGCCAAGTGACTAGCAATCTCCTTGAGAGTGAGGAGGAGGAAGATAGAGGTGTCTACAACGAAGAGATTATTGCTGAATGCGCGAAACCAATGCCGAACCCTTACTTTGTATCTGATGACTTTTTAGAGGCTTTCAAAAACCAATGTACCCAAGTGAGTAAGTCTTTTGTCCGTGGTTCACAACTAGAATATATTTTCTCCTCTGAGCCTCGTTTGCTGAAGCTGAAGTCTCCCGTGTACGTTTTTGGAGATTTCCATGGAAACATCGCGGATCTTATTGCTTTTTCGAAATTGCTGTGGCCCCTCGGAATGCACCTCACGCCTGGCAGCTTCCTCTTCCTGGGCGACTATGTGGATCGAGGTCAGTACTCCATCGAGGTTCTTTCCTACCTATTCGCGCAGAAAATCATGCTACCCGACAAGGTGTTTATGCTTCGTGGGAACCACGAACTTCGCGCTGTGAACGGCTGGGAGTCCTACTACGGCAACCGCTGCTTCCTCGGCCAGCTGAAGAGTCGCTACGGAGCAAATACGGGAAAGCGTCTCTGGCAAATGGCCAACGCCGTCTTCGACTACCTCCCCTTCGCCGCCACCATCGATGATGTGATCTTCTGCGTCCACGGAGGCATCCCTCGGCCTCTCTCGGCCACGGAAAGCGCTCTGGAGAGCATAAACAAGATCCCCTGCCCCACTGCGGTGAGAGTGGTCACGAACGACGAGCGATCGAAGCAGATCAAGCAGCTGTCGAACGACCTGCTGTGGTCGGATCCTGCGCAGCACGAGCAGGAGAAGCGACTGGACAACACTGGATTTGGAGAAGGTGAACGAGGTCCGGGAGCCATCTGCTATGGCGACAAGGCGATCCAGAACTTCCTGGACGCCAACGGCATGTCTCACATCGTGCGAGCTCATGAACCCACGCAGAAGGGAATCAACATCAGCAAGGGAGGTCGTGTGATCACCATCTTCAGTACGTCGAGAGTAGCAGTCGATGAGTGGGTGAACTGTAGGATCACGGGTGTCAGGACGCATTCTGTGGCTGTATTTTAGTGGACACTGCGGTAGGAGCGCCTGGAGAGAGTGACGAGTAGAACATCATTGCTATTAACCACCCTGATGCCCAGATTGAGGAGGAGTATTCTAGCGAGGACTCGGACCGAAGTCTGACTGTGGACGAGATAGAGGATATGGAGAGTGAATAGATTGTTTGATTGAAACAATGTGGAATCAACCTTCATAGAGGATTTGGTACTATAAAGACGCAGTAGATAGCACAAAAAGGATAGGGTCATCGTTCTACGTATCTCGTTCAGTGTTCTAGGTCTTGAGTGCTTGTATAGTCTTTCATGATTCCTTTAACATTGGGTTGGTTTTAGTTCTGGTTCTGGTTCTGGTTCTGGTTCTTGTTCTTGTTGTTTAAATCCGTTATCTGCTGTGTTGCTATGTATCAGCCAAGGTAGCGACACTTTGTTCACTCTGTTAACATCAAACGTATCTATTGTTCATGTTTAAGGGTAATAGTGCTTCGTTCAAATTCAACTTCTTTGACGTATTTCAATTTTTCCAAAAGTATAAAGTAGGATTCAACAGCCGAGGTTCAGGAAGAAGTTGTGAGCGATAAGTTGCGAGAGAAGGCTGAAGAGAACAAAAAACCTGCTTTCTATATTAATACTGATAATGCGTCAGAGTTCGTTGATTTCCCTTGCAGTCCGGTTGGAGTGTATAATATTGTATCTGAGCCTCTATCTCATAGTGCTGATCTGAAATGCATTCATTACGCAGGAGAAATCGGCAGGGAGGCAGACATCATTCCTGGGCAGTTTGAAGGTGAGGATCTTAATCCCAAATGAGTTGCAGGTGGTCACCGTATATGGCAAGGAAGTCTGGATCTCATTCGGTTCATCGAAAAACAGGAGATGAAAGTAACGGCGTCTACAACAGTTGTGGAGCTTGGCTGTGGTCACGGACTTCCTGGATCACTCATGCTGCGTCGTGGAGCTCGAGTATATTTCCAGGATCTCAACGAGGATTCGCTTCGAAAGGCTACTCTTCCTACAATCGTGCTCAACGCGGGAATGGAGTCCATTTCGCGGTATCTTTTGTAGAGGTCTGTCATCGTAGGTGTAAGCTTATCTGTGGAGAATGGAGCGAAACAGCAGCTATGATTGATGCAACGAAGATAGACTACATTCTCGCAAGCGATACAATATATACTCCTGCAACTATTCGCTCTTTTGTCTCTGTCGTGAACCAGCTGGCGGATCATGATACAGTGTGCTGGATCGCTTCTCAGAAGTATTATTTTGGCCTCGGAGGCGGCACCCAAGCACTGATCGATATTATCAAAGAGATGAAGCTTCCTCTCACTATAAAAATTCTTGAGACATTGGGCGAAGATACGGTAAAGAGAGATATTATATGCATTCAAAAGAAGTATTTGCATTGTTAACAAACACGAACTAAATCGACAATTCTTTTCGAGATCGTTTCTGCTGCTTTCGCTTTTCCAGCTTTTCTTCAAACCCATTTTCAATCATAAATTGTCTAACAACACGCATCGATTTACCCACTCGATTCAGAATCTTCAATACATCGTCTTCCTTTATTCCCTGAAATTCTTGGCACTTCTTCCCTGTTAACTGTTCTACTGCTTGCAACTTCGGAATACTCGGCACAGTAACAAACGAAATAGCGGTTCCCTCTCGACCTGCACGAGCAGTTCGACCAACGCGATGAATATAGTCATAAGGGTTTTTAGGAAGGTCATAATTCACAACTAAATCAACTTGGGGGATGTCCAGACCACGCGACGCCACGTCAGTACACACCAGCACAGAGCTAACATTGTTCCTGAACTTTCCTAGGGCAGCATCACGTCTCTTTTGATCCAGCATTGCATGCAAACAAACATTATTAATCTAGTGATCACGTATTGAACACAGAGTACTTTAAACACACGAAGTAACTCAGAAATGACTTGGACCATCCGACATGTGTTGCAAAACACGATCGCAGACGACTTGCTCATCAGCCGCTTCTTTGCTGCATCTTCGCTTTCATCCTCCATCACCACTACAGTGAAGTCATTGCAATACCCTTACTACTGTGGATCATGAAGTACACAAAGTAAGCCAATTTGACATGGTCAGGAATCAGCAGATAATACTCCTCGAGACTCGCTACAGTGGTGATTGACTTCTTGGAGGACGCAGGGATGTACTCATAATCAGGAGTGATTCCCATCGATATCTATCCATAAAAGATGGCAATGATCCGCACGATCTCAGCTCGAACAGAGTCGTCATACGTAGCTGTTAAGAACAGATACTGAGGAGGTCGAACACAGCGTTGATTCAGCAGCGAGACGATCTCTTCCACCTCAGATTTCAACGTGCTCGAGAGCATGCGATCACACTCATCCAGCACGATAAACCCGAGACGCTTTGTGACAGGAGGATCAGCAGTCTGTAGGTGTTGCAAAAGACGACCTGGCGTAGCGATAACCACATGGGGACGCTGACGAAGAGCCTCCGCTTGCTGGACAAAACTCTGACCTCCGATAATCAGAGTCGAACGCACATGAATCGGCGAGCCAAAAGCCTCCATTTGATCGTCAATTTGAATTGCGAGTTCTCTTGTGGGAGTTAGGATGACCGCGAAGATTCCATAGGGATCGGAAGACAGACGCTGAAGAATCGGGAGAGCAAACACTGCAGTTTTTCCTGATCCAGTTTCAGAAACTCCTGTCACATTCTTTCCAGCCAGGATTTCCGGAATGCAGTACTTCTAATGGGTCAGAAACAAGAAAAGAGATATACCTGCACAGGAGTTGGGTTCACAATCTGCATTGAGTTAACGCACTTCACAACCCAATCATTGAGACCCAAATCGGAGAACGATAGACGGTCGTCCACGTCTTTTACATTCAAAGTCTTGGTAGAAACAGTTTTCGACTTTTGATCAACGTTCGCTTCCTTTTTGTTTAGACGAGCCTTTTTTGAGAATATGGAAAATCCTTCTTGTTCACTGTCACTACCATCCATGGTATATAGTCAACTCCCAAAAAAAACTTGATTTCTACAATGAATCTCGAACAGGAGAACGACGCGAAAGCAAGTCAATACAAGAAGATTCGTGAGCTAGGTAAAGGAGGAGGAGGAGTTGTCTACTTGATGGTACATTTCAACGGTGCATTATATTGGTGTAGAACGATATTAAAAGGAATAAGAAAGTTGCTATGAAGGTAAGCAGATCAAATTCAATGACATATGGAATCCCTATGGAATATGTTCGTGAAATGAAGTTTTTCACCGAGCTAGCCCCATGTAATCACCCAAACATTCTTCGGGTAAGTGACTTCGTGAGATTTCTGACTAGTTATATGATTGTTATTTCAGAAACAACAAAGTCCATTTAATTCTCGAGTATTGCAATGGAGACCTTCTCAATTTAATAAAAAACAAATCAATATCTCTTTCAATTGCCGACATCAAGGCTATCATGTTTGATGTTCTTTCTCCCTTGCAGTTATGCCATTCCCGCTATATAGCTCACCGAGTACAACTACAGACTATTCTTGACCATAGGATATCAAGCCGGAAAACTATTTGATTGGTGAAGATAACCGACTTCGTCTTTCTGATTTCGGTTTATCTCGTTATGTGGGAACGCGTCGTCCATATACAGCGAATGTCCAGACCCTGTAGGTATCTCGTGTATCTCCAATTTAGAATGTACCGCGCTCCCGAAGTGCTAATGGGATCGGATGTTTACACAACGGCAGTCGATATCTGGTCTGCTGGATGCATCTTTGGCTCTTTGTTTTTGAGAGCTCCTCTTTTTCTCGGCGAAGTACTTCATGTATGAGAGTGAACAGTAGAATAATGAGAGTCTTCTATATTCCATTTTTTACCTTCTTGGAACACCGACAAAAGAAACCTGGCCTGTTTGGCATGCGTGGATCGATAAAATGTAGGAAATGGAGTCACTGAAGAATTATGTGGAATTCATCCAGACATTCAAACCACAAAAGCCATCGAAGGTGTTTCCTGGAGTTCCTGACGATGCGAGAGATCTGCTCTATCGGATGTTGGACTACAACCCAGCAACACGAATCACTGCAGAAGAAGCTCTTCAACATCCCTTTTTCACAAATCCGCCAGCAATGACTCCTTTTGAAAATTTGCCATACTACTGATGTGTTTCCTTCAAACATGTTAAACTGCCATTTCCATCTTTATCGCTGGATAGGGATCATAACCTTTAAGTTCAAAATCCTCGAATTTATAATCATCAATGTTGTCATGACTATTTAATATGTGTAACTACACTCAAGCAAATCATTCATTCGTACAGTAGGGAAAGGACGTGGGGTTCGTTGTAGTTGCTGGAGCAATGGTTCTTCATGGTTTACATACACATGTGTATCACCGATAACATGAACGAATTCTCCAGGCTACAAAATCATCATCATTTCTCACCTTACTTTCAACCCAGTGAAATGAGCAAGCAGGATCGTCAGTAACGAATAGGATGCGATGTTAAATGGAACACCTAATCCCATATCTGCCGATCTCTGATACATTTGGCATGACAAATATCCATTCTGCACATAAAATTGAGCTAACACATGGCAAGGAGGTAACGCCATCTTTTTCAAATCGCAAGGATTCCAAGCCGATAAAATGATTCTACGATTGTAAGGATCGTCACGAAGCAATCGAATTACTTCTTGCAGCTGATCCACTCCTTTTTTAGTATAGTCTTTGTCTCGTCCCTCGTATGCAGCACCGAAGTGACGCCACTGAAATCCATAAATGGGACCAAGGTCATCTTCTTCGTTCTCTGTTAGACCTACCTTATCTAGGAATTCACGGGTTCCATTCTCATCCCAAATATGGATATTCTTGTTCTACTGACAAAGATAAGCATAAATACTACTTTTAGAACCCGTCCATCGGTGGATCCACGAATAAACCACAGCAACTCCTCAACAACCCCTCTCCAAAACACCCTTTTGGTGGTCAAGAGAGGAATCGTGCCGTTCGAAAGCGAGAAGCGCATCTGTGTACCAAAGACACTTCGCGTTCCAGTGTTTGTTCGATCAATTCGAAGAACTCCGTGATCCAGAATATAACGAATAAGATTTAAGTACTGCATTTCCTCATGTTCCTACATGGAAATCAGCTCGAATTTCTACCTTCTGATCTATTCGAGAGGGCGGTAAAAAAGACTCGTAACTTCGTTCATACTCTATGATTTGATACGTCAAACCATTTTCCTCAGTCGGCTTTTCGCTTTTCTATATAAACATAAAATATGAGCATGTACTATCTTCTTGAAAACATCTGGGATTTCAGGGAAAAAGGCATCACACGCCACATCTGTATCTACTTTTGTCAAATACAGCTTTTCACATTCTGGAAGAGAAATACTCTTCTTGTATATTTGTCCTCCTCCAATCACAAAGATGCGTTCGATCTTCTTTCTCATCTCTTCTTTCTGCGTCAAAATCAAAGCCTCGTCAATAGATGAACAAACAAACACAGATTCAGGAAGATTGTGTTTTCTACAATTGACAGAAAAGAGATGAGCTTCACTCTTTCAGCGTCTTATCCCTGGAAATGATTATGTTAATTCGATTTTTAAGAGGACGATGCTTTTCAAGAAAAGAGAAATAGGTCTTTCTCCCAACAATAACCACATTCCGTTTTGATGGATCCTACAATAGAAGATCAATAAGAATATAAACATCCGTTCTTGTTGTCAATTTAACAAAATGCTTCATATCTCCAGGTAGTCTCCAAGGAGTGACTCCGTTGAATCCGATACCTCCTAACTTACTCACAGCTGCAACAATGCTAAAGCGAATGGGATTCATTTTAAAAAGTGGTAATGACAGAATTTGTGGCTACAACAACTGTTATTTAATACAAACATGAAAGAGAAAGATTATATTACAATTCCTTACGGTACTGCTTGATTCTACATTTCATTCTCCTATTATTCCCTTTACAATAAAAAACACTGGTTGCATACACGCACTGTATCATAGATATTCTTTTCAGTAAGAAGAACCCTTCTCGAGCAATGCCTGTCGCAAAAGATATTTCCGCACAATCGACAGTGATGCTTACGCTTTCGAAACAAATGAAGTAGCGAAATGAACTTCACGTCGCAATCAGGGTCTGTACATCGATCCACCAGATAATCGGGTATCCATTGCGCTAATGGTCACGTGAAAGCAACGATTCGCTACTAGGCTCCACAGTGTCAAAAGGCCTAAAATAGAGTGGGAAGCAAAACTGGCATATATAAGAAGGCTCTCGACCATCAACATAGAGCAATCTTCGACAATGCAGCGAGCAATACCATCGTTCACAGATAGTGCAAAAATGGGCACTACTTTCGACAATAGGCTGATTGCACAGAGGATAATTACAGCTGTCTTCATTTCGCTCCTTGATCGCTATTTGGTGAGACTCTGGAATCCCCTACACAAAATGGTGCGGATGTTGATTATCATGGAGTCCGATAGACAACCGAACATCATCACGATGGGGAAGGGAGACTTCTTTATTAGTAAGAGAATATCGTTGTAAAGCATATTGATAGTAACGAAGTCATTGATTTGGAGAACATAACTGTGCAGTGGTACTTTCAGTCCATAATCATTGTTTTCGAATCTTTCCATCTTCACTAACATGGCGTTTCGACCATCCTTTCCACTTTGGAGGGAAATTCCAAGGGGTGAAGAAGCGAATGAAACGACCACTGGACGACTGGGGAGAGATGTGGAATTGGAGGGAAGAGAAGGGAGGGAAATCTTATCTAGTGAATTGGAGGATGTCATTTCCCTCTTTTTTTTCTACATGTTGTGACAAGCAATTCCATTACCATAACCGATTCATAACAGCAATCGCATAGTAACACTGTACGACTGTCCACACGACGAAGAGTTGGCTTGTGCTATTCATGAATGACGGCAGACGTGAGTACCTTTTCGCAGAATACAAATGAGCACATGGAGCATACTCGCTTTTCTCGTGGGACAGAACGAGGGATATATTGGTGACATCCAAAGTACTGACATATCTCGATATGAGGAGCTTCAGCCTTCCAATTAATCGGATTTAGCCTATGATAGAACTCATTCCACTGTAGTACTCATCTAGCGAGGCCTCCAACGGTGGAACAGTACTCCTATTATTAGGACCCTCGTCTTCCATGAAGAGATTTCGCCATTTTTTGACACCACTCAAGTTGGTGGGAAATTCGTTTACATCGGACGAAGGAGAGGTTGCAGAGACTGGATCGTTCTCTATCATCGAGTTGCGTTGGAAGTACCATTCGTCCGACTCAGAGTCTTGCTGAGAGTTCGTAAAGATACTATCTGTTTCTTCAGTAAAAGAAAAATTATCCGCAAGTGGATTCGAACCTGCGACCTCCTGATTCTGAGTATGTGAAGCATAGGTGAATGCACTCGTGGGAGTAAGCGTGAGAGGACGTCCAGCGAAGAGAGCCTGGAGCTCTGCAGGTGTTTGTGTGTTGACGGACTTTTGGAGGGAAGGATCGGAGTCACTGGGAGAGGAGGGAGAGAAGGTGTGTGTGGGGTGGGAGAGCGAAGGGACATGAATAGAAGTGCGGGCGAGAATGGAGTTGGGCACACCGAGTGTGATTGGCAACGAAGAGAGAGCAGCAAGAGAACGAACGTCCGATGAGGCATGTGATGCAGGACGGATGTGAAGGAGAACACGCCCGTTTCCCTCCACCTTGTCGTCGGTTATGAGGAAGGTGAAGGCGATCATGTCATCTTCCTCATTGAAGAGAACAAGTTGTTCGTTTTTGAAAGAATCGATGAAAGAGTCATTCTCGAGCGTTATCAGATTTTTGGACTCTTCGAGAGATGAAGAACACTTCTTGTCTTGATCCATCCTGATAGAATAACTAAACGTGAAAAGAGCAAATCAATGTCACTTCCTGTAGACAATGTTTCCATTAGGAAAGAATAGTATGTGATTGGAGTAACAAAAGTTTAAAAGATGGTAGACCGCCTTAAGTAGACCACATTCACTTCACCTACTCTTCGAATCGTTGTTCCCACAGCCAAAGATAGTTGATAAGGGAATTCATTCATGTCTACATCAGAGCATGCTTCTGATTTAGATATAGATTGATAATCTGAACGAATTACCTCACGAGAAGTATCTTTCTATAGATTACTGTGAAGACCCTGATTATACAAAAGAAAATGGACTTGATGTACTGCTATCATGAATTTTATTCAATCGCTGGAGAGATTCACGCTCATTGCTGAATCTCTACACCTAATCTCTCCTAATAAATCTTACCTCGTTCTCTGAATTCATAGAGACTAACTACTCTTTATCACAATTATTATTCTTAAATGATAAAACTAAACTCCAGAATAATCCACATTTTTGGTGTGTTATCATTATCACTCAATTACTTGAAAAGAAGAAAGAGTTACTGATATCTTTATTATTTGCGCATAAACTATGAACAATACTCGTGATAGAGATGCAGGTATCTTTATCAACAATAACAACATTTTTGAATGGACTCCTGGAGAGCAAGTAGCAATGCGCAAAAGAGCACGATCTGGCTTTGATGCTATTTGCAGCATTCTCGATGAGATTGGGTACTATGGGTAGGATCGATGGCTAGGTTTGATCTCTAGTATTCGTCTACGTAAACGAGAAGAATTGAATCCTTTCGAGACTCTAGTAGGTGGGATTTCGTGGTGCATTGGGTATATTCGACCTGAATTTAATCGTGATATGACATACTCGGATGAAATGACTCTCGGTAAGAAGATTGCAATTTCTGAGAAGATTATTGTGTGCTTGATTCAGTAGCTTTCTCTTTTTGTGATGTTGTGCAGGATGAAATATCCAAACCGGTTGAGTCCTCAGCAGATTCAGGGTTTGGACTACAAGGCGTTACAGACGTTGTTATTGTGGCTAAGAGACAAAATTATTGAAATTCGAAACTCTCTGCCTTCCTACGAATCTTTGGCTGCTCAACAAGTATTCGAAGATGAGTTCTGTTTTGACGAAAATGACTCTCCATCCTCCTCGGTGTATTCTAAGTGGTTTTCGACAGCAAGCAAAGCTTCTCCAGATAACAAGACCATGTCTGTGGTCCCTAGCAATATCAGCGTCTCGACAATCAGTATGTGCAGATCAGTCTTTCTAAGTAGTTTACCCATGTAATCCACGCTCCATTTTTACCTTTTCCGCTTTTATGCAAGGCAGACACTTCATGTCTGGCACCACTTATAACGAATCTGCTTCTATCAACTCAGACATAACAGCAGACATCGATCTCTCCTCGGAGGTGCTTTCCTCCTGGGAAGAAGGAAATGGCCAGGGCATCTCGGATGTCGTTCAGCTGCTCCATACGAAAAGACAGCGAATCAAAGAAATCGTGGAAGTGAAACAGAAGGAATCCGAAGCCTTGAAGGAGCTGAGCAAGTGCAAAAAGCAGTACTCACAGCTGCAAGAGTGCTATCAGCAAGTGGAACTGTCGATCCAGAGTGCAGTAGTGCAAAATAGTAGTGAGGAGTGTGTTTGAAGAAAACAGTTGATGATTAGGACGGTCGTTAAAATTCAGGAGCTGCGCAACCTGATGAAGTTCCTCGAGTCGTTAAATCAGCACAGATATAGCAACAAACAGTTTTACGAAGAAGATCTACATTCTCTGCATGAGCAGGCTGATAGCAAAAAGGCGTTGGTGCAACACGAGCAAGAGCAGTATTGGCTTATTGTGGGAATCGAAGAAAAAGTAAATCAAAGCCTTTCTTCGCTTCTCTCAATTTACCGCTCAATCAATTTAGATATTCTGCAGTGTCAGTGTTTTCTTGAGAAGATTCCCTCCAAATCCGAGTTGTTATTTGTCGCTTTATTCTGTTTGGTTTATTCTTAGTTTGAGAATGAAATAACAAAATTCATTGACTTGATTGTTGAAGGATCTGCAAAACTCTCGCAGTACTACGATATCCTCAATAGCCTCCGTAATGTCTACAATCCCTACAAAGCACACTTGCAATTTCTGCTCTCTCTTTTATCTGCCATTAGGAATAATCGATCTTCCTTCCAGAGTGTTGCATATGCTATCAATGACAAAATATCGTCCGTTATTCAACGTACAGCTTGCTGTTAGCCTCTAGCCTAGAATTGACAACTCTTGTTCAGCAGCATAACACTGAACTAAAAAAGAAAAACCGACTTCTAAAAGTAACTGCAACAAACCAATCTGTAGTCCAGGAAAAGATACGTCTCCATTCCAAGTTGATGCATACTTTCCAGTTAGAGTGTGAGAATAACAAGGAACTAAAGAAGCGTTTGAGAGAATTACAGGGTCGAAGAAGTCAGTTTAGATAGTTTTTTCTATTGACTGTTTGTTATGGATCCTATTGAATTTCGAAAAGTCTTGATCGATGACAAAGAGTGGAGTATACCAGAGTGGCGAATCATGCTTAGACCCTACCAAGAGTTTCTGCAAGTAATTCCTTTAAATATTCGCAAAAACAGATATGATAATGGTGACCATGGTCTTTCTGTTTTCCATTTTGTCATGTGTAGTGATTTTGTCTCCCTATTCGATGGAATTGCTTTGTAGGTCGTAGATAGCAAATTTAAATCTTAGTTCGGAAGAATGTTCAACAGCCGATGAAATTCCGTGTCTCAACCAATAAATACCATACCTACTGTTCTGTGGAAGAGTTCTCAGCTCCAGTAGGTATTTGCATCATGCCTCAATGGGTTTGCCTATGGTTTGCGAGTGAGAGCTAGATGATGGATGATTTGGATATCTCCACTGGGGACTACATCCGGATCGAAAATATTTCACTTCCTAAAGGAAAGTCTGTGTCTGTGCATCTTTATGATGATGACCTCTTTTCGCTTCCAGATATCAAGCGTCTGTAGTGATTTCCATCTCTAATACATCCCAGTTTCGAGAGGGCACTTGTGCATCATGTCGTGCTGGCCGAGGGCGACCATATTCCGATCATGTATGAAAACAACCCGTATTACATCGGTAAGTCTGTCGATCCACTGCCAAACAGACATTGTTCACTGTGAACCGGCTCCTGTCATCGATATCAACAACACCAATCTGGAGATTGACTTCGTAGCGGATAAATCCTCAGAAGAGGCGAAGGAGGAACCACAAGTCAAGTCGCAGACGACGAAGGGGGAAACACCTCCACCTGTAACCTACAGCAGTGCTGCTTTTAACCGAGAGAAGCGTTTGGCGTACTTCAATAAAAAACACTCCACTGTTTGTTAACAAACAGAACAATTCTTTGCTATCGATAGGGTCTGGAGAAGTTCGCTGGTGGGTTTGTTGCGCTTTTCGTACATGAAATAAAAAACTGTATAGAAAATGAAGCACAGTACGAAGAACGACAGACAAAGGACGATCTCCTGGAGCAGTTGCTGAGGTGTAGAAGAAGCTGCTCCCTCGTCGACGAACAACTGCCCAGTGAGATAGCAGATGCCTCCGCCCAGCGACTGGAACATGCGGAAGATGGCATTGCCAATGGTCTTGTTGTCCTTAAAATACTTCCCCACGACTGTCAAACACTACAATGAAGGGAGGCAGGAAGCGATACAAAGGTCTGAAAGCCGGAGTCTGTGAGAGAAAACAGCACATAGAGCGGGAGAAAGAGAAGGTTCTGCGCTGCGTTCGCATAGTAGGCCAGAGCCAGCGACGAGGCTCCGAGAACGAGATATCCAATCAGCATGGGAAAGAGCCCGATCTTATCGATGCACCACCCGTGCAGAAACCCTGCGAAGACCTCCACGACCGTGTAAACGATCATGTAGAGCGAGATATCCGACTTGTTCACGATCTGCCGATTGTACATGCTGTTCACGAAGATCGATTGAAAGCCCAGACAGCAGAACAGTGGGACCAGACAGAGCATCTTCGGCGTGAACAGCAGCTTCAGAACGCTTTGCACGTCGCGCAAAATGGTGTTTTTCTTCTGACACTCCATCACTTCCTGCGATGGTTTCAGCTTAAAGAGGACCGCAGGACCGACCATGCTCACAGTGCCAAGGAAGATGAAGAGGATGGAAGTAGAACCGTTCCATCCTGGACCTCCTCCAGACTGGACATCCATGAACCTCATTAAGATGTAGGCGCAGACGTTCCCAAATACCTACGCTAGACGAGACAAAAAACATTTACAGCCCCCATCATATAGATACTCCAAAAGATACCAGCTCGACGACCTCGATTCTCATCAGAAGAATTCAGGGAAAGATAGACTCCTTGGCATGCCCAAAACACAGAGGCCGCAAATCCGTGCACAACAGACCAGATAATGCATACCCAAGGGATAACGTAAACAAAGAAGAATGTGTATATGCTATAAGAATCATTAGGTATAACAAGGTGGATACGGATATTCCATTGCAGCAAAAGCCATGGCTATACGCTCGTTCTTAAACAGTGATACCATTGATGGTACAAATAGATTAGCAAATGCATATCCAAAATAGGCGATCGAGAGAGATAAAGATCCAAGATTTCCCAAAAGAGGGACAGTATAACTTTGAGTGGTCTTTAGTCCTGATATTTATAGACTATTTGGAACAAATACCAAAATAGATGAATCCAAACCCGATAGCCATTTGGATAACATTTCGATAACTTGCGTCTCTCTTATATTCCTCACTATAGATAACAGTAGGCAATGAGAAATACATAAAGCTACTCATTTATGTCTCAAAGTAAAACAGAGAAACGGGGGAGACCAATCATTATCAGCTACGTAGCAATCTGTATCCGATGACGATTACTATTTTTCTCAGGAATAACACGTTAGATGGAATAATTACTGCGATGGTATATTTTACGTCTTGCAAACTATCTGTTCTACAGAAATGATGAAATTACACCATTTTTTGGAATTCCAGTTCCCTTGATTCATTTAATAGAGAATGTTTCGTACATACCAATTTGGAGTAGAGATTCCTAGTACAATTTATGACGAATAGATTCGTCAGTGCCATCGTTTGGTAGTCAGGACGATTCCTACTTATTCTGTGCTGTGCCGTCATTTTAGTGAGGATGATAAAAAGAAGAGCAACGATTTTGAGGAAATAAGTAATTGTGGGATGAAGTGGTGATTCTTAGTGAAAAGCATTCTGAATAATGTATCTCCCGAGGTTACACAGATGGCAATGAAGCAGGCTATGTCGATGACACCTGAACAACGGCAAGATCTTGCCAAATTGGGAGAGCAATTGTTTAATGCCCGTAAACGTCACTTTACAGAGACTCCAACCGAGGAAGATCTGAAAAACGATAGGAACATCGAGTTCGTTGACGAGAAGAAACAGAAGCCTGTTGAGTCCATTCCAGTCATCGAGCTTGGTTCAAGTTACAAGCGCAATGAAAAGAAAGATCAGCCTTTCGACTCAGAGAAGTCTCGCGATTCTCAAGAAAAGTCTGACTTCTCTGACGACGATTTTCGCTTCATCTCCGATAACAGCAACTTCTTCGATCAAATCCGCAACATGATGAGTGGCAGCACGAAGAAGAAGATCGAAATCGTGAAAGAAACAGGCGTTCGGTTCAAAGATGTAGCAGGGATCGACGAGGCCAAGGTGGAGATCATGGAGTTCATCGATTTTCTCAAGAACCAGGAGAAATACCTCAACATCGGCGCTCGGATCCCCAAAGGTGCGCTCCTCTCTGGTCCTCCAGGTACTGGAAAGACGCTTCTAGCGAAGGCAGCGGCAGGAGAGGCCAGTGTTCCGTTCCTCTACATGAGCGGCTCGGATTTCATCGAATTGTATGCTGGTGTGGGTGCGAAGCGCGTCCGGGAACTGTTTGCAGAGGCTCGAAAGAACGCACCTTGCATTGTTTTCATCGATGAAATCGATGCTATCGGCAAAAGGAGGAACGGAGGTCGGTTTTCCGGAGCCTCGGATGAACGCGAACAGACGCTAAATCAGATTCTAGTCGAGATGGATGGATTCAAATCAAGCGATAATGTGGTGGTGATTGCAAGTACGAATCGCGCGGATATTCTGGATCCTGCGTTGTTGCGAGCAGGTCGGTTTGACCGTCATATTGATGTGGAAAAGCCGGATTTGAAGGGTCGACGAGACATTGCACAGATTTATCTGAAGCGAGTGAAGCTGCACGATGACCGAGACTTGTTGGCACAACGAATCGCGGAGTTAACGCCAGGATACACAGGAGCTGATATCAGCAACATCATCAATGAGGCTGCGCTGCTCGCAGTGCGTCGTGGAGTGGACGAAGTATGGCTGCAGGACGTGATGAATGGGGCCGATCGAGTGATGTGTGGAATGAAGAAGGAGAGCAAGGTGATGCAGCAGCGAGAGAGACAGAGAATAGCGTATCATGAAGCGGGTCATGCGGTGATTGGGTGGCTGTGTGAGCACACTGATCCTTGTCTGAAAGTCTCGATCATCCCGAGGACCAACGGAGCTCTTGGTTTCACCCAGAGTCTTCCGAAGGAATTAGCGATGTATTCTGAAGTGGAGTTGAAAGAGCTGCTCATTCAGATCATGGGAGGAAGGGCTGGAGAGAAGGTGTGTGTGGGAGATGTCACGACAGGTAGTCAGGATGACTTGAAGAAAGGATCGGAGATTGCTGAGAGTATGGTAACGTCCTATGGGTTTAGTGAAAAGCTGGGACCTGTTTGCTACAGTGTGGATAGTCCTGATGAGCAGGGACATGTCAGCGAAGAGACAGCGAGGATCATTGAAGAGGAAAAGAAGAGACTGATGATCGATGCTTACAATCAAGCTATTCAAATATTGCAGAAGAATCGGGGATATGTTGACCAGTTAGCAAAGAGACTACTAGAGAAGGAAACTGTTACTAGTGTGGATTTGGAACAAATTATGGGGAAGCGACGAGGTGTAAATCCTGATGGGTATTCAGATTTGGTTAAGGATCTAGAGAAAGAGTTGAATTGGATTGTTTGTAGGATACATGAGACTGTTTACAGAGAAACAATAAATTATCAAAGTCTTTTATGTGGTCGAGTATGTAGTGCAATAATAGAATTATATAGGAAACAAATAGATTCCATAATACTGCAGACACTCATTTCCTGAGTAGAATTAGATCGAGTATGAATTCCTTGCTTATGCAATATTGCATAAAAAGAAACCTACAATTTGGTGCATATAGGAACAGTATAACTGAATCTGATACAGAATACTCTGAAATAGCACTTTTGATAAACTAAACTACTTCAATCGAAAAGTATTTTCTTATAGAGCTACACAGTGGGATGTAAAACTGTATGAGTTTATAGAAATGTCTTTACGATAGCTTATGAAACATAAAAAGAAAGCAAGACTCATAATTATAGAAGTAAGAATACCTACTGTAATAATTCCTATCAAAAAGTGTTTGGTTCCATCACACAAAATACTGGCTATTTTACTCTATCTATCTGAATGCCATCTGAGGGTGGTATTTTATATGAAGTGTCACTTAGTGATCAATCCTTGGGAATAACCCTTATGCCCGATAGAGATGATTTGGGAGCAGTAATCAGTGGGTTTTTTCAGCACGATGGAATGATTTTAAACGCAGAGAAGCTGCGGAAAATTGCACTAAACGATAGGATTGTGGCCATTCAAGGGAAGAATGTCGAAAGAGAAGAATTTGATACCATAATGAAACTGCTGCGAAAGAAGAAGCGTCCTATAAAGATTACATTTGAAAGAAAACCGGCTCCCTCGAATTTGGTGATTTCTTGGAATGAGGTATTGTCGGACTTGAATGCGCTTTATATTTACCTCCGTTTCCTCAAGCGCAAAAGATGCTATCTTTGCTACATCTGGATGTCATTTGTAATTGAGGTGAATCGTTTGGGCCACTTGGAAGAGAAGGAGCGAGAGAGTGCCATCATATCGATAATGAATACATATATTTACGAGAATGGCCTATATTCGAGTTGTCTGTACTACACATTCCCTGTTCCAGTTTCCCAGTGGAAGAATTACCATGAGATAGAATACTACTTCCACAACATCAAGGTAGAGTTGTGTAATCGTGTGAAAAGTCTGAGTTGGATGGGGTTCATATCCAGTCCAGAGTAGTTGCATTCATGAAGCTCATCACTAGATACCAGTTCTTGCGTCTCAATCTCAGGGATGTCTTGTATAATCACCATGCTGCAAATGTCTTCTTAGCGTTTCTTATATCGCGTAAACGTTATCAGGAAGTCGCGCTGTGGATGGACATCCATTACATGATCTTTCCTCTGATTAAGAATGCGAACTATCCTGATAACATTACTCCTGCTCTCGATGAGATCCTGCGAAATCCGACTCTGATCAAAGTGGACGATGAAGTATATTCTTTAGTGCATTATCAACTAGAACTCTTCTGATGATCTCACATCGGATGTTCCTATGGTTGATCGCTGTGTGACTCTTCAAGAGGCGGAGAACGCCATGCATACCATGGCCTCTTTCTTGTTAAAACCTTCGAATGATGCACTATTGCATTCTTCACTCTGCTCTACATCAGATGCCCACGAAGATTCAACACTTTCTATTCGTCAGTCGGAGAGTTCGATGAATTCGGAAGAGGATCTAGAAGGGAGTGTAACTTCTCTGTACTCCGAAGAGGAATTGATGACACTAGACCGATATCTCGTCCGTTTATATGACAAATTCTTTACAGAACGAAGTATTGAATGCATTCCCACATCCTATTATGAAGTGATGGACTCTCTCTTGCCTCTGTTGAAACAGGAGTTGATTTACGATTCCAATCTAATCGATCTCATTTCTACATTATTGGTATGCATTCAAATTCGACTTTTTTCTTCTATTCTTAACTACCAATATCACTACTTTGTTATCACTGATCTTTTTGAGTATTTAGTGAATGAAATTCGGTCGCCTTCTCTCACGCAGCTTCCCTTTGCTCTATTTCGCCGAGAAACCCAGTATTCTTTAGAGCGACTCGAGAGTTGTGAGGCTGAAATCCCTCATTTGCGTTCTTTTATTCAAGGTAATCGTTATTCCTTCCTCTTTCTTAGAGTATACTGAATTTGCCATTGCTCTCATCGATCGATCTGTACGTCTATCTCTCTTTCTCGATTCTAGATCCCAGCGGAGCCCGAGGTTCCTAAGGTGGAAGCAGCACTGAAGCCCTCACGCACTTCTCGACCTCGCAGTTCTGTCCAGGTTGATATTAATTCTCCTGTGTCCCCATCATCGATTGCAGCATCTACTCATCTTCCTGAAGCATCCTCAAACAGCATGGGAGAGGTACGAACACAAATTGAAGCCCATTTTCACTCAGGTGACAATGTGGATCTTTCTCAGTTAATTTTCTATATTCAGCAGCATCGGAATTTCATTTTGTTTCAGTTGCCACCTTTGTCTAAGCAGATATCTCTCGATTCCATCCAGAATTATGGGGCTGTGTACGTTTTAGCGATTCAAGGTGATGAATCGACGCGTAAATGCTATGTGACAAATGAAGTTATGCTTCCTGATTTTGCATGTTCTTTCTAAATCTTCTCTCTATTCTAGCTACTGGACTCGTCAAACCTCCATCTCCTCTCCCCTTTTTCCTGCCCGAAGGATATCAATCATTTGATCACCCCTCTTCTCCTCGCTGTTTCACTTTTCTTTTAGGAAGTCAACCGACTGAGCGATGGAGTGCTGCATGTCTCAACGTCTTTTCTCCTCGAGTATCGTTCTTCCCTTTATTCTGAATAGACCATTGGAGATGCTACTCGCTATGTACCAGAGGGTCTCATTTTGCTCTCTCCTTTCAATAATCTCATGAAACTCCGAGAGAAACTCCTGTTCTTTCTTAACTCCTATTACACAGAGTTTCAGAGTGCAGATGAAGAGAAGCGTAAGTCTCTTCTTCTAACCTTGCTACAGCGAGAGAGTGATGCTTATGTATATAACGAGAAATCACTGTTATGTAGGACCGAAGACTTTCTGCTGCAGCACTCCGACAGTTTGTTCATCCTCCACTCCCATTGAATAAAAGTGGGAGTTCCGTCAATATACCCATTCCTTCTTTTCGAGGAAAACACACATGGAACTCGAATGTGGTAATGAGTCCTATGTTCCAGCTATTCCATCTGTTGTCAGTTCCTAATATTCTTTTAATTTTGCGAGTGCTGTTAATCGAACGAAGTGTTTTGTTGGTTTCAGGGCAGCTTTCTTTACTCACAAACACGGCAGAATCTCTGAAGGAGCTACTGTGGGAATGAAAGCAATAGCTGACTTGTAGGCATCCGTTTGTGTGGAGCAACACATATTGCCCCATCTTAACCGTGGAAATGAAGAAATTCATCTACAGTCCGATGCCCTATTTGATGGGAATACCATCGAAAGTGGTGTATGCTTGGGTGTGTGCTGTGAAATAGATGTGATGATGACATGAGGCGATTGAAGGGAGTCACTGTAGTGAATATTGATGAGGATCATGTGTGCCTTCCAGAGGACCTTGTAGACTACTATGCTTATTATCAGGATACGTTGGAATATCGATCGAACCAGGTGATTGGGAAGAGAGAGAGGGATACCATGCTCCCACCACTGCCACTTGTACCTGAAATCGATTTGCACAAATGTCTGAAGTGCCTCCTCTGCCCAGAAATAACAAATGCTGATACTGCCAATGGTGGGATTTCTCTAACATTTCCTGAAGATGCCATTCGCGAGTTGTTTCAGTCTTACTTCACCAAGATGGTAATTCCTCCATATTCCTCAACCATTGTAATAGAAGAGAAGGGAGAACGTATTTGGATTCTTGACAAAGCTCATTACCTGCGTTTGTACCAGGATAAAAACAGCAATCTCTTTATGCGTCTGTTCATCGATAAATCGATGTTTTATCTTTTCTTTCTTGACTGTTTTTCGTGGAATTGCCCTCCTTGTTCAACAAACAACTCAATTCACAATTTAAACCTTTGAAGTGTTCTTAAGTTGTTTCGAGCCATTCTTAGTGGTTGATCGCTTGATTTGCAACCAGACGTAGAATCCCACGATTGCAAGAACAATTACACCAATGATAACACAAACAATAATTATCACGGTGGCGCCGGTGTTCTTAGGTCTTGCTTCCTGATAGCTGGGAGTAGATTTAAAGAGGACAGTTGCCCGATCTGGATCATTCAGGTAGTGGTATTTCAGACGTTGCTCATTGTTATCTCTGAAATAAGTTAAAAGAGACGCACGGAAGTCGTCGTTGAGCTGTCTATAGAAACTGTTGGCAGTGTTTTTAGCATCAGTCACACGAACCTGCACAGACACGTAGCCTGAGGTATTATTCGCAATTCGGTGAATTGCGATGTTTGATCCATCGACCGTACTGATTGCAGTTGTAATTCCAACGATGATTCCTGTCGTATTTCTTCTGATACGCTCAACGTTTCCATACATAATCAAGAGAATAAAATCGACATTGGCATATCCATCTTCAGGATACTTTGGAAGGCAGTACTCTGTATCAGGCTCATCCCAGGTTCCAGAAACAGCATTACAAACGCGAGTCATCTCTCCAGTGGTATCTCCTTGACAGGCAGCTTCAGCAGTTGCTCCAACGAGGGTAGTCGGCCACACACTATCAGAAGGGCAATCAGCCACAGCAGAAGCTAGAATAACTACCAGAAGGTGAGAATTCGAAACAATCGCAATCAACACAAAAATAGCACAACAATAACGTACTAGCAACGGCGCAAATAAAAAGGTTCCTATAGAGCATAATAAGAAAAAGAAATTATGGTCAGAATCTATTTACTGCACTTTTGATATAGATTCTAACGTGAATCCTAAGGTGGGTCGTCAATCCACATGACCATAAAACCATCGTTTTCCCGCGGTATACCCATGTCGTTCCACGATGGTTCATCTTGCATTTCTTAATGTTTCCACTTTTAAATAGTGTTGCAACAAACATAGTATTCGATGATTACTGCTTCTCCTTTTCAAGATCACCTAAGGGTAACAATATCAGACCACACTATACAAATGCAGGGATCAAGTTCAATGTTTCTATTAACCGCTGTTACTTTAGGGACCCTGTAGATTGATTCTGTGCATTATGCAACCACCTAGCCCGTACCTGGGTCGACATTGTAGAGTTCCCAGGCAAGTTTCTGATTAACCGACGGCTGTTCGAGCAGCTTGTAAACAGCTGCGATGATGATGTCTGCAGCCTCCTCTACGTCCTTCCTGGTGGTGTAGCGACCCACAGAGAGACGAAGGGTTCCGATCGCGTAGGAAACGGGGCAGCGAATGGCACGAAGCACCTACATTGGATGGGCGGAGCAAACAAACATCGCTGATGGAAATGCCGTCCGATGAATGGCAAGCAGCTCCAGCAGATGTACACAGCTACGGCAAACCAAAGACGCAGTGAATACCTTGCTACCCATCATCGATAGCAAACTAAACGAAAGCATTCCCTCGAAGGCTATGCTACAATGCACGGTGAGGACAACGAGTACCTTAAAGTGTTGCAGAGATACAAATCCATGTCATCATCATCGGCATAGGGATCGGGATTGTTCGTACTGTTCACACGGACATTCACTGGACTACGGTCTAACAAAAGCACTTTCAGATATTGCTTCTACAAGTCAACATTCCTTCGAAACTTGACCAGATCATGCATGCGTTTCATTTCCTCATCCAAATGTTCGTTCTACGTTTAACAAGCTCTGTATATTCCCACGATCAGTTCTGCAGCCTTTCCCATCCCCACACAGAGAATAACATTTTCGGTTCCAGCGCGAAGATTTCCCTCCTGATTCGCACCATGAATAATTTTGGCGGGAACCAGAGACCCACTTCGAATATACAAAATACCCACTCCTTTTGTTGCGTAAATCTTATGGCCTGCCATAGTCATATAGTCGATTCCTAATTTCTTCGTGTCAACGCGCATTTTCCCGCCAGCTTGGCTAGCATCACAATGGAAAAGAATTGGACCGTTGCCTTGAGGGGATTCTTCTATTTAGTCTAGCGAAGGGACTTACGCTCAAATGCACGAACATGACGAACCAATTCAGCAATTGGTTGGATGGAGCCGATTTCATTGTTAGCAAGCATACAAGTGACCATCGCCACATCCGGATTGAGGCAGAGATCCAGCTGGGCCACATCGACAAAGCCAAATTTGTCCACACGAAGATGCACAATCTTGAATCCATATTCCTTCTCTAAAAATCTGCAGAATAAGAGAAAGCCTATAGCTATACTCCAAGGTCTCATTGACAGCAGGATGTTCAAAACAAGACGCAATGATAGTTCTTCGACTATCCTTCAGAGCTCTGACTCCTCCGATAAGCGCTTGGTTAATTGACTCAGATCCTTTGCATGATTCTATCAAATCACCTCTACCTCCTGATAGGAACAAAATCTCACTAGGTTCTGCATTGATCATTTTACCAATACTTTCTCTTGCATGCTCGACACCCTCTTTCGCCACTAAATAGTAGTAGAGGCTAGAACTGTTTACATCTCCCATAAACATGGTTTGAAGAAGGGTTACCGAAGAATTGCGTCATGTATGGCCACATTGCCTTTGCGACTTCTGGATCGACAGGAGTTGTGGCATTATAGTCCAAGTAGAGAGGATCCGTCGGATTCGTACGCGGAAAGATAGGTGAGGCAGTGTACTCTAACGGCTGCATGGATATCACAGAAAAAGATTATAAAAAACAAACACAAAGTTTTCATGACATATTTTTCATTGTCCCTTAGATTTCAATTCCATAAAACACTTCTTTTCGGCTTCCTTCCAGATATTTCCTACGTTTCCTTTGCTACTGATGTTTCTTCCGCCTTTTCCTCTGGACTTCTACGTGGAGGGAGAAGTACTGTTTTTAAATCGACCTTTGATTTGTGAAACTGAATTCCTGGATTCACCCAAGTCCCACTTATCGTTAAGAATCGGCTCTATGACCATAAAGAGGATATAGGAGCACTGCATTCCCTGCCAGTGAAGCATTCCAATGCGACTGCTGCAGTTAGGACAGTAAATCTTGCACTCGATTAAATCTTTATTTTTCACCCAGGGAGGGCAAGTAGATAAAAAGTAGGACATGCAGGCATATGCGGGATGTCTATCCTAAGTCTGAGGGTGCCTACCACACACAAACATGCTTTTTCTTTTCGAACAATATCTCTTGTTCTCTAGGATTGTGAGTGAGCAACTGGTCTTTCCGAAAAAGTAATGCTCCGCATTTCCAACAACTGAACACTTCAGTTGGTACGAGGTCTATATTTAGTCATATTCAATCAATATTACTCACCCTGCTTATTTATGGAAGGCTTGTCACTCATGTCAAAGTTATATGAAAATCCGTTCTCTGCTGTACGATTTTGCTATGAGTATGAATGCTCCATGAAACATCGAATCAAGCTGGATCTCTGGTTCTTAGTCTGTAGAATTGTTTATTACGCCACTATGATTCCAATTTATCCTAGTTCACTTGTCACAAAGTATCAGCTGTATCCAAAGGATCCAGAAATCATCCCTATTTCTTATTGCTTCTAGTTGAATCGCATTATTTTGTATCTTCATGTTCGCAAAGTCTGTTTCATCTTTTATTAAGCCCACTTTTGTGATTCGATCCTTCGCAAGTGCCCCCTATGTCCTCCAGGCTCTTCCTTATGCGAAGAATGCCTTGGCTCCTGTGATTAGTGAAAATACATTGAAGTGTCATTACGATGGCCATCACCAAACGTTTGGCTTTGCGTTGCTTTTGATGTATAGATATGTGAATAACTTCAACAATATGACCAAGGATCAAGATCGCAAGCCGCTTGAACATTACATTAACAATGTTACTGGAGGTGTGCATAACCAAGCTGCTCAGATCTGGAACCACTCCTTTTTCTGGAATTGCATGGCGCCCAACGGCAAGGCGATGCCTTCTGGAGCTCTTTTGGATGCTGTAAATCGCGACTTTGGGTCTTTGGAGAAGTTGCAAGATGCCTTCTCTCAGGTGGCTACAGCTCATTTTGGAAGTGGATGGGCGTGGCTCGTTCATGATCCCAAGGAGGATAAGCTGAAAGTCGTGAGTACTTTGAACGAAGTGAATCCTATGCAGTGTATTGTTTGTGTTTTTTGGTGTAATCTGTAGCCGGATTGCGCCCTCTTCTCGTACTTGATGTGTGGGAACACTCTTATTACCTCGACTATCAGTTCCGTCGTGCCGAATACATTAAGAGTAAGATTGTTGCAAATAGGTAAGGAATAGAATGGTGGTCTATTGTAAATTGGCAGTATGTGGATCAGGTTTATAGAAGTAAGTCAATTCCTTCATTTTATGTGTGTTTGTTGTATTCATTTTTTTGTTGACTAATGGTATCTGTACATTACTTGCTTGCTTTCGTCATATTGCTTCATAGTACTGCTTACGAACAGTGTTAGGCTCACGAGTAGATTGCGTACATTCTGTCGAAATCTACTGCAACAGCACTGAAATTATAGTTCCTGAAGGAGAGATAATCAATCCGATCGAGTGCATTGATGATAACACTCCACATCTTAACATTTCGGTTGCTTATCTTCCCAGCGGTCTTTCCTTTGATGGCAGGATTGTTTCAGGAGCAGTTTTAGAGAGACTCTACAATCATCACATTGTCGTCTACAATAATGATTCTTCTGTTCTGATTACCGTTCACAGTAGGTCTTTGATAAGATTTCGATAATAGCTCTCGCTGCTCCTACACTTTTGGATTATGGTTTCAATTCTCTGACAGTCTACAATGACATGGTAATGGACCCCATACGTCCATCCAGCGATGCATGGATTGAAGAGTTTATCTGTAATACGACTCTAGTTGATGGTCTTCGATTTGACAGCAAGACAGGAGAGATCGCAGGAACGCCTCATTTCAACTACTCAAGTTCTATGAAGACCGTGATTATCTCTGCTAGAAATAGTCTAGGTATGGTTTCGACAAAACTAAGCTTGTATTTTTATCACCATTTTACCGGGAAAGAGGGAGTGAGTCTCTGCATTCTCCCAGTCTCGTCTTTTCCTGTTCTGATCCCCGATCTGTTCGATACAACAATGGACCGATCGTGTTCTATTCAGCCAACATTGAGCTGGTCAAGCACAGCAGAGAATCCAAATCCGTTGCTGCGATCGTCACCTCACTCTTTTCTCCGTTTTGCAGGATACATCAACTTCATGTATCACACACCTACTACGTTTATCCTGTCGACCATCTCTCCAGTGATCGTGCTCTTGGATGACTATGCAACACCTCTCCTTCAGACCGAATCTACAAAGTCTTTCACGGATTATCGAGTCACGATTCAGCTAACTGGCAGCTATCATCGAATTGTGGTGTATACTATGTCGACGTCAAACGCGGCTTTCACGCTCTACTATGCTTTCCATGCATACAACTTTCCTGAGACGCTCATTACTTCAGATGTTATTAGTCTCCTTCCTCAACCACCTCGTTATCTTTCGACTCCACATGTTGTTGGATTCACTCACCAGCCTCTCGATGTCTATTTCCACTCCTGGTATCCTGTCACTTCTACTATTCAGATCGGAGGTTCCTCTGACTTAGTGATGGCTGATAACACTCATCTACGTATGAATGATCCACTGGAAGGATCATCGACTGTTTCGCTCCAAGTGGCATCCGATGGAGGCTATTCTTTTTTGTCTGTGCCTATTTGGATCGAACAACCTCGTCCTGGCTTTATGATAAGTGTGATTGAAAACGAGATTAAGCAACAAAAGCTTGTTGATAGTCTATCAGATTTCTCTATTGAGTAGTTGCTATGGTTCTTATTGAGAGTAGTGATATCCCTTCAATCGTGGCATCTCCGTTAATTGAAGTCAATGCAACCCTCCTTGTTCAGGATGATTCCTCCTTTTCAATGATTGCTCCTTCCTGCGACATTTATCTCGATGATTTGCTAGTGAAAGATGTCGTTTTCCCCTCATCTTCTGGTTGTTGTCCTCTTTCTTCCTCATTTATAGCCGATGTCTTTAGTTTCTGTATGCGTTGTGCAGGAAGAAACCCACTTCCATCGATTCAATTTTCATCTCTGGAGCAAAACTGGACACAACCTGTTTTGATGTCGCCTCGTTCTCGCTTCTCTTTCCTTTTCCCTGTGTTCCACTGTACTGTTAACCACTTTTGTGAGAATAATTCTCTGCTATTTGTTCCTGATGGCTGCATACCCACACTTTTGACTCCTCTTCCATATGGCTTCATTCTTACAGAGAATGGGACACTCGCTGGTGTAAGTGAGGAAAAAGGCATTTGGGAAGTAACTGTAGGCTGTATGGGTAATGACGAAACTACAGATCTACGAATAATTGTTGAAGGTGAGTGTGCAGATGGTAGCTGATTTGTAGAAGCTGTCAATGCCCCAACTTCGTTCATTTTATCCATTGATGGAATTGTGATCGAACATACACTTCAAATTACGCTTGGCCGATCAATGGCTATTGACGTGAGCCTGGACGAAGTGCTTGGTGTTGTCATGGAATCTGTTCCTCCTTTGCCTTCTTCGTTCCACCTCACTCCAACTTCGTTGACCGGATCTCTGACCTATCCGATTAATCAGGAGTTTACACTGATCGCTCGAAATGTGAAAGGAGAAGTAAATAAGACTATTCAGATCGTCTCTGATTCCTGCGAACCCTACACACTTCGCTTACTGAAAGGAGATGGGTTCATGCTGGTGAAACTGAACAATGAAGTCGTTCACAACTCTCTAGTATCAGAAGGTTTTCTCGTTACTGTTTGTACAGATGAGGGTATTCTATCTCTTCATACTACTTGCCAATCAGTACAGGGATGCTGGATCCAATTGGAGTCGGGCACAATGCGAGAGTTACCTCATTTTATCCACTATAAAGAAGAAAGAGACATGCTGTGGAGTCTTCCTCTGGAGGAATTTGATGTTGAACCTTTGATTACAGAAGTAAGCACTGTAATTGGATGGCCGATTCCAACGCTCTTGTGGTCTGTGAGTGGATTCATCAGGAATACTAGTATCAGCGGCCTTCCAGATTGGATTTCCTATGATTCTTTGGAGAATTCACTGAATGGAGTGGCTCAAACACCAGGCATATTTGAGGGAAGTGTTGTTGTTGCTGGCTATAACGAGTCATATTCGTTTAGTGTTGTAGTTGAGGTCATGGATAGATCTCAATTCAATTGTAATATGACAGTTATTTCGTTAGTTGAGGCAAATGATTTGCACTCCAATATATTGACTTTCTTTTCATTCAACACAACTGACTTGATCTCAAGCGTCATAGATATTTCTTCCTTGCGGACGTACTCCATTGTCCAGGTCATTTTTCTTCCAGAAGGTTATCTGAATTTTACGTTTGCACCAGAGTAACTTTTGAACTTTCATTTGATTCTAGTGATGCGCTGAGTGTGGAATTCCACTGCGGAGAGATACAGATTGCTCGGCGAGCACCATACCAAGAAAATGCATTCCTTTATCTTCGGTGGGCGATTGCTGAAGACGATGAATGGCTCTTGTGGTCTAATTTTGAGCCGATTCCTTCTTACTGGTATAAGCAGTCATACGATGATGGTGGATGGGAGGAAACAGAGATTGATGAGTTGGAGTCGGAGAATGGGGTGATGTATATTCGGAAGCATTTCATTTCGAATGATGTCAATGCAACCCGTCTTGGTGTAATTGTAAGAGCTTCTTCTGGAGTTGTACTATATTTGAATGGGAAAATGGTTTGGAGGTCGAACGTGTCCTCAGGCTGCTCGCAAAGCAAATGCGCATTCGTGTCTACACATCATTTCATCGAGCCCTACGTATCCTCATTTATCGTGCCCATTTCTCCTTCAGAAGACTCTGTATTCGCTGTGCAACTTGTTGGGAAGCAATCAACTCTCCATCGATTTTCCTTCCACATGACAGCTTTTTCAATAATCTCTCCTATTCTTCTTAGCTCTCCTGCTTTTCCTCCAACTCAATCTCCTTCTGTATTGAATGTATTCTTCTGTTTTTCTTTTCACTATAGAACGACTTGGATCCTGCGTCTCTTGTGTCTCCATTTACTCCTTATAACTATGGTTCATCAACCCTCCCTTCTTCTGTTCACTTCCAATTTCCTTATTCTGCTCCGCTCTCGCGCCTTATTCTCTACTCCAGTGCCATCAATATCGTACAACAACCGACATGGGTAGTTGTATCAGGAAACGCAGACAGCAAATCACTCGTGATAGGAAGTGTTCATCACGCCTACCTATGGGACAACACAACCCAGCCTCTCTATGTCCATCTGGATTCCTCCGTATCTCTATCCTCGTTGTCTATCTCGATGTATGCAAGTAATATAGAGAGTAATCGAGCTCATTACTACGGTGCTGTACAATTGATATCGCAAGAAGAGGTGTTTTGTAAAGCAGTTGATGAGTTTCCTGATACATGGGAGAATGAATTTGCAGTGGTAAGAGTAAGGACGGATCAGCTGAAAGGTTACTACCAGCGCATCTGTGAAGTTGTTGTGAATGTAACAAACCCTCTGGATGTACGTGGAGAGTGGAGTGACATAGCAAATCATACTGGTTGGATAGGACATGTTCTGTGATCTGTAGTGGATTTTATTCCTCCCCGAGGTACCTCCTACGTTGAGTTCGCACTGCGGTTCGTTCACATTCAAGAGCGAGTTGTGTTTATGCACGCAGCAGACGATTTCGTGCAGGGATGTATTGAGTACTTTGCAAATGGTCAGTATGTGCCTATGGAAGTGACTGTATTCGATATTCGAGATGACTCTACACTACTTGAATCGATCTTTACGATTTATGTCCAGATCATGATTCAGTCCAAGTATGCAAACAATATTGCCGACCACATCAAACGGAACAGTCAGAACTTTCTACTGGCTATGCAGATAGTCAGCAATGGACGATACCAAGATGTGAGCTCAATAAAACTCAGTTATGATCCTATTGTAATCAACCATCCGAAGGAGAAATGGGAGATTGTCCTGCAAGTAGCAGCTGTGTGTCTAGTAGTTGGACTGGTTGTTGCTCTGATTTGGGTGAAGAGGAAGAACATAGCAAGTGTGTATCACAGACTGACATCGCAGTATCGTCACAAGCGCAGAATAGCAGTATTGGAGGAGCTGGGATTTCCAGTGGACATGACATATATTCCGAGAGAAACAGGCGATCCTGATGTGCGATTGTTCGAGACGCCATATGGGAACATATGTCTAGTAAAACCACTTGTATCATCCATTCCTCGTCTTGAGGGTAACTTTGTTGAAGCCTATTCTATTTGTTGGAACAAAAGAGAAACAATAGAGTACAAACTAAGGTCACAAGCGCTTTGGTTCCAGCTTCTGCGTCATCTTCATAATGACTTTAGCATTGACCGAAGCATCATTTCTATACAAGGAAACCAGAATCGAATCGCAGTGAGTATATACTGCCTTATATAACCTCACGATATTCTTTTCCGACTTACTTGCAATAACAGAGAGCATCTCTACCGAGGGAGGATCCTCTACATCGCACAACCGACTTGCCATCAACACCACCACTGCATTCAGTGCGGTTCCCGTGATATTGGGATAGTTCCCTTCACGAATGCACTCCAGTAGTTGCAGAGCTATTGAAGACACTTTGAAGGGGAGTACCAAACAAGCACAGTACCGATTCACATAGTCTCGGTCAGAAGGCGTGGGCACAGACAGCTTGAGTTCTGTGATGATAATTTGTGAGAGATGAGTAACCTTACGTACATCTGCAAGTACGATGCCCGCTATTTCGCTCAGCAGACGATAACAACCTGTAATTCGACAGGCAAGATAGAGGCAAGCAGAGACAATGATTTCGGAACGCTTTCCTCGAATGTGCATGCATGTAAAACACTGAGAGTAGATATCAAATGCGCAGTCAGACACTCGCTGAGTTACATCGAGATGGTTTGCAGCTTCTCTGATCATAGAATTGATAGTGAGCAGCTTGCGAGTTTTCCTGATCTCTTGGGGACTGTCCAACTGTCTCATCAATCTCGCTGACTTCGGATCCAAACTTTTTCCATCCAGAATAAAATCCGTAGAAAGACTATCTCCGGGGATCAAGGAGTCGTTACATGTGTTTACTCGAGACTCATCAACACCATCTCCTAAGTCATTAGTACAAAACGAAATTAGATACCATCTTTATTGAAAGACCTCCATTCAGGCTCTTCAGAGAGCATACTCTGTTGGTTTACAACACCGCAGTTGGTACAGATCCGATCACCCGTTACCGAGTCATCCACAAACTCCTTCTTTCCACAGCCCTTGCAAACATCACTCATGCCGTAACGTCTCAAGGAAGAAAGGTCTACAGAGCCACCTAGATTCGATAATGGCATTATCATAACGTCTTACAGATATTACCAAAAAGGAAATAATAAGCACCATCGATTGAAAATCGAAAATAACCGCGATTCACTTTCTTTTCATCCTTCTCAAATTGTAGATTCCTATCTGAAATGGGAATTATTTGCTGGATAGAACACACTAGAATGGAAATGCAAGAGCATGCTTGTTCTTTGTCTTCTTCCTTGGAACGATAGTCTGTGATTCCTTTCACAGTGATCAATCACAATATCATAAAAGCAAAGATGATTGTTTTGCTTTCTCTGTTCTTTTTTATTTGTATTATTTATTGAACATAGAATTCATTTCATAGGTTATGTTGCTGCAGATACAGATGGGAAGTCTTGCGTAGACGCTTCCGGTAATATAATCCAATTAACAGACTCACTAATCAATGACAACTATTGCGACTGTACGGGAGATGGCGCAGATGAGTATCTTACTTCTGCATGCTCGTTTGTTGTCGGATCGAAGTTTAAATGCGAGAACAAAAATGATAAAAGCGAGTACATCTATTCGTCGCGCGTAAATGATGGAGTATGGATATTTTCATATTATGAAATAGATTTGCGATTGTTGTGACGGAAGTGATGAAAAAGAAGGTGTTTGCGAAGATACTTGCCTTGTTCGCATGTTTTCTGAACTTGATTTGTAGCAAAAGCGTGAGGAGCGTCATTCTATTGTTCAGAAAGAATTGGACAGTGCGAGACGTGGACACACAACTATGATGAAGCGGATTTCTGAGGGAAAGGACAACATAGATGCTGTGGATGCGTTTTTGAAAAGCATCAAAATTGCTCATAAAGAACTGAGTGATTTCGGGGATAAGCTACGCACTCGTCTGCAACGTAGTATACTGATCGACAGGAAGTATGCACTCTATCGAAACCGATACATTCTTCGAACTGGCGAAGTTCCTTCAAGTCAACTCACTGATGAACCCTATGTGGACATCAGCTTCTTGAAGAAACACAAGGAAATGGAGGAGAGTAGCGGAGATGACGAGGTCACCACCCGTGTGAATGAGGACGTCGAGAGGCCAGGAGATGGGAATGATACGGAAGAAACAGCCGAAGACGAGCATTCTGAGGATGGCAGTGATATTAATCGAGAGATGGAAAATGAGCCAGCTGAAGGACCAACGAAAACAACCATTTCTGAGGAAGAATCGGATTATTCGAGTATCCATTCTGATGAGTCGTTAGAGGAGTATGAATCGATGCACGAAGAGTATGAATCGATGCACGAAGAGTATGAATCGATGCACGAAGAGTATGAACCAATGCCTGAAGAGTACGAGGATCACTATCCTGACGACTATGACTATGAATCCAGCGCATATGAAGAGGATGCCTATGATGATTACCCTCCTCTTCCTGAAGAGAACGATGATTCAGAGGACAAGGTAGTGATTTATGACACAAAGATGCAATGGACACTTCGTCTGCCCAAATTGCCTTCAATTAACAACGTCTACTCCATCGATATTTATGTTATCTTCTTTCCTTCTGTTTATCTTTAGCGTGACGTGATTAATCCACTTTTCCACGCAGACATATTGTTTGAAAACGCATCTCCCATCTCATTGCAGGACTATCTCCATCTAAAGCAGCGCTATGACCCTAACGCATTCTCGACTCCTGGCTTCGTGGACATCGATGTATCCGTTCTCCCAACTCTAAATGATAGGCGTTCAACATGGGGTTTGTAAACACAGTAGGACTGGTGATCAGCCCAATCAAGTACTTCTACCACTTCCTCAGACATTCCTCAGGTAGAAATTACCAGTTTGCTTGATTGTAGTGAAGCATTCATCAGAGACACATGAGAAGAAGCTTCAGCGACTCTCTCAGTACATGAAGATGCCTCCTAATTCTACGATTGTGCATATCTCTCAGGTAGCGCTGCATACTCCAGAATTGTTCTACCACTATTTTTTTGTGTCCTCTGCGAATGTAGAAGCGAGCTCCGAAACCAGACTTCTTCGTCAGTTACAGAGCAAGGTTGCCGAGCGCAAGAATCTGCTACATGAGATCGAAGAGAGTGTTCGTGCGAATCGTGCATATTCTCCCACAATGCAGTGTCTTGCTAGCCAAAAAGATAAGTGTGTGAAGGCACGGTTTGGTCAGTACGAGTACTCGATTTGCATTCTAGGAGAGGCAAAGCAGGATCATGTAAAGCTTGGCTCTTGGGAGGTCGATGGGAGCGATTTTTCTACCAATCAAACGGTTGTGTACACTGGAGGACAAGTGTGCTGGAATGGGATTGAAAGGACATTGACTGTTGATTTTGAATGTGGGGAGAAGGAAGCGATTACGAGTCTTATCGAACCGTCTACCTGCAGTTACAAAGCAGTCATGACAAGTCCTTGCTTCTGCACGGAGGAGCTGATTGAGACAATTAGCAAGAAAATGGATTAAAATGTTCCGTTTACTAGATAGTATTAAGAATGTGATTATTAATATTTGTTCGAAATATCGGAATTCCAATAATCGAAAGAAGTATGCTTTTCAGGACCAAATACAAAAACTAATTAGTCCTTTTAGGATTAGTTGCAGCATTTTTTAGATTGTAGTAGACCGCAATGGAACAATCGGCTCTGCCTAGTACCACTACTTTGTCAAAAGAAGGTAATTTTGCTAGCATTCTATTGAAGATAAGAAATCCGTGCTCAACAAGAGGCGAATAAGGGTTTAAGTCAAGAAGAAAAGCAGGCATTACGCCGAGCAAAGAAAGCAGCCAAAAAGGGAAAGGCTTTAGGCAGTGAAAATAAATCTAATACAAATGAAGCTGATAAGCAGGTCCAAAACCCAGAAAATAAGGTGCTGGAAAAGATAGTTCCTGAGACAGTTCTTTCTCCAGGTTTATCAAAAGAGGGTACTTCTGTCCTTTTGTTTTGACGAATAGAGATCCGTGCTCAGCAAGAGGCGAATAAAGGTTTAAGCCAAGAAGAGAAACAAGCGTTACGTCGAGCAAAGAAAGCAGCAAAAAAACAATCAAATGAACTACAGTCTGCACAACCAAAGGCACAACCAAAGGCACAACCGAAGGCACAACCGAAGGCACAACCAAAAGTACAACCAAAAGTACAACCAAAAGTACAACCAAAAGTACAACCAAAGGTACAACCGAAGACACAATCCAGACCACAATCAACACCTTCGCAGACTTCTAAACCGGACGATCAATTCGTACATCCTTTGCTCCTTCTTCCTTATAGTCTCAGCTCTTCTCCTATCGTCCCTTTAAGCCCATTACCTCCTCCTCTCTTCCTCAACACTTCGCTTCTTTCGATCCTTTGAATCCCTCGAGCCACTCTTATCATCCTCTCTTCCTTCAACTGGGACTCATGATGGGAAATCGTGATCTCACGGGAGCGAGTCATCGTGCTGATAAGCTTCTGGAGACGATTAAACAGTTTGTGATCGATTTCCCACTGATTGACACGTCGAGTCGTGGTCAGGTATTTGCTCTTGATTCTGTAAATTGAAGGACTATCTGGTGATGTTAAGTCAGTCACTGGCATCACATTATCAGTATCTCTGCTCTGTTCGATCGCCTTCAGTTCCCATGGACTGTGTCTACGAAGAGATCCACGAAACAATCAACTCAATCAGCCAAACTGACCGCGATCTCGCACCATCGGATGCGAAGCAATTGATCCTGAAGAAGATTGATGACCTGACGAAGGTATTCACTCTTGTTTCCTCTCATCTAGATGCTCAAGGAGAATAAAGAAGGAGTCATCAGCCACCTGATCGACATGATTGATCAGGAGGACGTTGTTGTCACCTTTGGAGAGTCCTCTAGGATCACAGAAGCGCTGGAGCGAGCAGCGACCAAGTGGAGCGGGAAGAAGGCTCCCTTCCGAGTGGTGGTAATCGGAAGTCGACCAAAGCAGAACAACGAGAACATGTTGCGGAGACTGGTGTCAAAGCAGGTGCCATGCACACTAGCGCCGTTGAATGCCCTTCCGTACGTGATGGAGGTAGTGCTGAGATGTTGCTGTCAAGTAGAGCGCCACTAAAGCCTTTGTTTCTGCCACAGCGATGCTCATCAACGGGTCTGCGCTGGCTGACATCGGTACTGTGGGAGTCGTTGCAGTCGCTGAGGTCTAGGCCATCGTCGCGAGCACTTGCAAGACGTACAACATACCGCTGATCGTGGTTGCGGATACGATGAAGTTCTCCAGAGAGGTCGAGCTGGACAGCATTTCGAAGAATGAGGTGAACGACGTGAATTCGTTCCGTCCTGCGTTGCTACCTTCGCTCTCTTATTCCTACTCCGACGAAAAGTGGGTCCTCGAGGAGCATGACAAATATGAGAAGTATGTGTTATTTGTGCCGAAATACGTAGTTTGCAACTACTCAATCTATCATATGACTTGGTTCCTGCAAATCTTATCTCCGCCATTGTAATGCAAACCTCGATTATCCCAGCTACAAGTGTACCATCGATTTTAAGAGAACGTGATCTTGTTAAAATGCAACAGTGATGTGTTTGTACAACTAAACGAATATAGGTCACTATTAATATAATTGGGACATCCTTCATATTATCGATTGTAACATGGAGGGTAGGAGGAATAGTTATGTTTTAACTGTAAGAAGAGCCTAGGAACATCAACTCGGAGCAATCGATGGAAGAGGACGCTTTCATGCAACTCAACTATAAAGACATGAAAAAATGGTACAACAACAACGCAGAATTGAAAGAAAAGTAACTTGCGTTGTTTATTAGTTTATCTGTAGATATGGTCCTTTTCCACTGTTCTGGCAGGATTTAAAGGAGTGGGAGGAATGGAGTGAAATAAAGAAGATATATATGAAAGAAAAAGAGAAAAAGGATTTGAAAGAAGAACGTCGGAAGAAACGCGAGAACCGGTGGGGAGATGCCGAAAAGCGCACGATATCATCTCGCTGGGAGAACGACGAGAAGGAAGTTGACCCCGGTCTTCCCGTTGCTATCGCCGCTTCTGTGATTTCCATCGAGGAGTTACAAATCATACAGTTCCGCATGCGAATGCAAGAGCTGACGAACAAGATCGAAACGGTGGAGGAAGATGCGCAGCGCATTTCGAACGACCCGAATCGCTCTCCCTCGCCTCCGCCGGAGTACGACAAGGTGGGAAACCGTACAAACACCCGTGCTCAGCGCATGCGTCAGGAGTACGAGAAGCAGCGCGGAGAGATCATGGACGAGGTGGTCAAGCTGAACCCGATTCTGAAGGCGATTCAGCCGAAGGCGCACTGTCAGGTGAAGATCTACTTCCCCATCAAGGAGTACCCCGACTACAACTTCCTCGGACTCATCATCGGGCCTCGCGGATCGACGCATCGTCAGCTGGAGCAGGAGACCCACTGCAAGATCGTGATCCGAGGCAGAGGCACTGGACGCGAGGGCAAGAGCAACTACGACCTCATCGCCCAGGACGACGACCCCCACGTGATGATCACCGGAGACAACGAGGACGACGTGGCGAAGGCCGAGAGCATCATCAGCCAGCTGCTGCAGCCCGTCGACGACGACAAGAACATCCACAAACAGAAGCAGATGAGACAGCTGGCCGAGCTGAACGGACTCCACGAGTCCAACACGCGCTGCCCCTACTGCGGAATGACCGGCCACGACCAGTTCAACTGCCCCAGTCGACCAGGTGAGCGTCGCGGAGAGGACTGAGGTGTAGAGGACTTCGGCAGCAGCGAGATCAAGTGCGAGATCTGCGGAGACTCAGGACACATCGCCAGGGACTGCCCGAACCGCAACGACAAGCGACGACTGCAGGAGTTCAAGAGGATGAACGAGGAGTACACTTCTTTCATGAACGATCTCGGGGCAGGAAAGGTGCTGGGTAGGTGCCAGGGGGTCGCTGAGATGTAGGGACTCAGCAGCAGGAACAGCAGCAGGAACAGCAGCAGTGGCAACAACAAGGAATGGGCTACTATGGCTATGGACAGGGCTATGCACAACCTATGTATGGCCAGCCTATGTACGGACAACCCATGTACGGACAACAGTGGATGCAGGGAGGGTATTAGTGACGTGAACTTAGTTATTGTTTGTTGAAAGAATCGAGGTTGGATGAAACCGCGGTTTTGGTATTGACTTTTCCTTTCTTTCAAATCGTGTAACTTGTAAGGTACTTTTCTGATTGCTCTATATGGACGTGCTATTTGGTTTTGTTGGAAAGGAGTAATGGACTCGGTTTAGGAGTGAACTGTAGCTTTGCCGTTATCAGCTGCAGTAGTAGCGTTCAACCCAGCATCACGGCACTGACAAGAACAGAAGACAAAGTAAGCGAATGATCAAGAACGTGTCATTTTTAGATCCTGGAAGTGAGTCAGACTAAACTCCTTGGATGCGCTGGAGAAAATGGAGATAGAAAGCAACTAGGAGACTATTTGCTTGCAAACTTCAACCTGTACAAATTTCGAAATGAACGCGAAACTGATATGGATGCTACAGCTCATTCTTTCAGAAATTCTGTTTGCATCTGATATATCCACTAAAGGATAGGTTGCGTACTATCTTCGTCGTCAACCTTACCAGGTGAATTTTGTGTTCGGAGGTGTAGACGATGGCGTTCCGTCTTTATACTATCTCGACTATCTGGGAACTTTGCAAAAGATGAACTATGCTTCTCATGGTTATCCCTCGTATATTCTCCTAGGTCTCTTTGACCGTCTGTGGAAGGTAGTGTCTATGGGGAAGTTGAACTGTAGCAAAATATGACAAGAGAAGAAGCTCTGGATCTCTGCACTCGTTGTCAGGACGAGATGAGAAATCGTTTCCCCCTGAACGAACATCGCTATGTCACAAAGATTGTATCGAGGAACGGTATTGAGACAATAAAATCTTGCTATGTTTGTTTCAGACCTATTTTAGGTATATAGTGGTGAGCTCAGAAGTGTGGATAGGTGCCAAGATAGCTCAGTTGGGAGAGCGTATGACTGAAGATCATAAGGTCAGGTGTTCGATCCACCTTCTCGGCGCTTTTTTCTTTCTCAGTATTGAACGCTGGAGATTCTAACATGGATATGCTCTCCAATGGCTATCATCGAGGGAATTAAATAGGAAGATATAGTTGGGTGC
>JZRM01000165.1:0-20235 GCA_000963415.1 Blastocystis sp. subtype 6 | reverse complement strand
CAGTTATTGTTGCAGATTGTAAATTAGTTGGCTGTTTGTTGGACACTGTTTTTTCAGTTTTTTGTTGGCTTGAGTCTATGTCTGTGAATCTCTTTGCCTATGCAGAGGATGAAGAAGAAGATAGACCCAACCAGGATGAAGCCACGCAGGAGCCATCAGTTGGGATAACAGTGGAAAGTATGCGAAGTATCTCGTTCTCCTTAGCGTAGGAAAGGAAGAGGAAAAAGAACTGAAAACGAAAGGGGTGGAATCCGTATCCAAGGAAGAACCTTCTTTACAGATCAAAACAGACAAGAAGGAACCGACAAGCACTAGCAAAGAAAGAGAAATAAAGCAAAATACTGCAAAACCAAAGGATGTACCTTCTCCTTCTACAAACAGTGAGCCATCTGATTGGGTGATGCTGTACGACCAGAACACTGGATATTACTATTACTGGAATAAAGTACTTGCCGATAACTGACTGATTCCTAGAAAACAAACGAATCCACATGGACATGTCCAGAGCAAGGCCCTTTTGTCCTCTTAAGAGTAGATGTCTTCTACAAACCATGCAAACATCTCAAGTTCCACAAACTGTGAAACGCCAAGCTTCTGGAGCCTCACAGTCTCTTAAACGGCAAGCAGTGCAGCCTACACGCCAAGCCGAAGTCATCCATAGTAGGACGGCAGATGTGCTGTTTGATCAGCCAAAGCTGCGGAAATACAAAAAGCGTCCAGGTAGCTTCTTTTTCACTCCGCCTCATAGTTAGAAACGAATATTCCACTGAGTCGTCGAGGAAGACAACCGTGGGAGGGTACAGGTATTGATCCTCTAGAATTAGGCGGTAAGAAGCGAAATAACTATCGTGGCTCCACTCTTTGTTCCAACAAACACTTTAATTTCTCTGAAACATATTTCTATCAAAAGGAAGCATTTCTGTGACAGGCTTAGAAGTATCATAATACTTCGGCGACGCTGTCAAGATCTCCAGGCCATCCTCCGTCACAAGAAGGGTATGCTCAAACTGAGCAGATCGCTTTCCATCCGTAGTGACCACAGTCCAATTATCAGGCCATAACTGATCGGAGGGATTGCCCTTGTTAATCATAGGCTCGATTGTGAACACCATTCCAGGTCGCACGCGTCCCTTTCCGTTGTTATCTACATTTGATCGATCGCGACATGCCTACTTCGGTAATGTGGTACATTAGGGTTGCAGTGGAACATCTTCCCAATCCCGTGGCCACAGTAGTTGCGATCGGGATAGTAGCCATAGCTATCTGCCACATCACTAACGAGATTGCCAACGTCTTTTATGTGCATATTGGGCTTCACTAGGTTGAAGGAGAGAAGAAAGACTACAGTTGGAGATCGCGTGACGAAGACTCTCGTAGGCACACTCGACGAGACGGACATCCTCATCAGACACTCTGCCAACAAGGAAGGTCTCGTTGAGATCCCCATGATACCCCTTATAGTACACAGTGATGTCGAGGTTTACGATGTCCCCACTCTGCAGTACACGAGAGTCAGGGATCCCGTGACAGACCACCTCATTGACGGATCTAGAATAACACTGCAAACCAGAGAATACGTGCACACACTCTTGGGGAAGAAATAGTAATTCAGAGGAGAGGGATAAGCGTTTCGTTTGATACACTCCTCAAACACGACCTTGTCGATTTCCTCTGTAGTAATCCCAGGTCGTACTTTGCTTCCTGCAATATCAAGTACTTCGCGTCCCACTCGGCAGGCTTCACGCATTCCCTGAATGTCCTTCTCTGTTTTATACTCGATTCCTGATGACTCTTCCTCTTCACTTTTAGAATGCCCTGTGAGAGCATAATCAGGCTTTGGGATGTGATCGGGGACTTTCATCATGGGAGATACTCGTCCTGGACGAAGGCTTCCAGTAAATTTATAATTTTTGAATTCCCGAGGCATCCTAAAAATCAAGCAACTGGACTACCTTTACATCTTCTCTATTTCACCATCGTGGTATTTTTTGTGTTCCTTCCATGCTAGTTTTAAGCACTCTTGAGAACAAAAATAGGAATCAGGAAAGTTGTATTGAGAACAGACAGGACATCGCTTCGTAGCAGGTTTGTTACATCCAGAACGTGAGCAGATATGATCACTGGGCATTATTAAACAAAAAATGAGAATTCTATGTAAACCATAATCATTGAAGGGTTTTATCATTATGAATAATAGGAAAACTACTGTACATTATTTGTCTCACTAGATAAATCCTGGTCACCCTTTATTATTGCTTTCTTCTACTCCCCTCTTGCAGACTGAAACAGATCAGGGAAACATTCTCTAGTTCATCCTATCTGAATGAATAATCAACTGGAATTCTCTCTCTCCACTGGGAATGATCTGGACAACCACTATGGCGCTGCCATATATACTCCCATCTCCTGTGAGATGGAAAGTGATTTTGAAGTAGTTTTTGTTTTCACTAGCTTACGGCCAAGAACCAGGCAAGATATTCAGCGAAGAATATAGCATTTAACAGTGGCATTCCTTCTCAGAGGTTTCATTCACTCACTCCTGATTTATCTTATCACAGACACGGCGCCAGTGATTCTGATATTGATATAGAGACAAATCTGGTTATTGAAGTGTTGCGTGAAGATAGTCGATTATTTTCTGTTGACTTAGAGTTAAAATCGATTGGGTACAGTGTCAGTGAATTATTGAGCGTATTCGTTGTGTGTTTCTCTAGTTTAGGAATTACAAAATATGAAGAGAAAATACTTTACTAGCAATATTGACATGGTCTCTATTGAGAAAACAGAAAGTGGTGTAACACATAAAATCATGATTACCGTGAAAGTAGCAAATCAGTTATCTGTTACCTCTAGAAAGATATGTCAAACACTACTCTCCTTGTATTAGTGACTTATCTGTATTCGTTTTCTATTCCTTTTATTTTAGTGTAAGTCTGACAAAGTCCATTCTCTTCGCATATTATATTCTTATATACTTCGATTTCCTCGATGAATCGAACCTCCCTTCTCTTTCCTATCTCATTTCTCTCTGTATCGAAGAATTACCTCATTCTAACGATTCCATGCATTTTCCATTTCTCAAGGCTCTTTTTGCAATGCTGCATACCATCTCTCATAGATGTCCTTCTCCTCTTTCCCTCATTCCTGATCGAACTCTTTCTTCATTCGCTCTATTCATACAGCAACTTCTTTCCCTTCTTTTGACTCTGCAGATTCGATGTTTCTTCTTCTCTCTTTTCCAATGTAGTTAATCACTGCCACATCCGAATGCCAGAGTGGTTTTTGGATTCTGGAATTCAATTGTTGGGCAGTTATCTTCGTCACAGTCAGGAATTGGAAAAAACGGACAATTATTGGATTCCCCAAAAAGTGAATAATCATATATTGATGTGTATTCGTGAGTTTTGTCGTTCTGGTAGATCTTCTCTCTTATCTTGATGGGTAGAGGAATTTCCTTTATCTTCCCACCATTCTGATCTCTGTGAATATCTGATTCAGTTAATGAGGGAAGTTTCATTTACTAATGAATCGATCGTTTTTGAAAGTTTGATCGAATTATCACAATCCCCCGAGTGTCGTGCACGGCTTTCACACCAATCAGAGCTGGATTACTTTTTCCAGAGACTTGCATCCCCAACTTCCACCCTTCCCGCGGTTATTACTCTTATAATGATCCTTACTGCTCTTGTAGCAGATAGCTCTCTAGAACTTCCTTTCTTTTCTCTTCATATTTATTCCACCAGAGTTTTGGAAGGAGGTCAGAACCCGCGGTTTATTGAAGCTTTTTCGCAGTTCCTGTTGATTCGTGAAGTTCGATGTTGGATCAGTTATATGTGGTTAGTAATTAGATCATGTTTTACCCACCAAAGAAGAGAGTGCAGTTGTTGAGCATTTCTTTCTCCACTGCACTCTCCTACCTTGCATGCATTGTACAAAGAAACTCCTCATACGTCAGATTCGCTGTTTTCCACCCTCTCTCAAAGATGCTGCATTTTTGAGTTTTGCTGCCAAATTGGATGATTCATTGCTATCTTTGTTATTTAATTCTTCTGAGTCACAGGTATTGATCTCCCTTTCCATAATTTCGATGTTTTTTTGTAATCGTATGCTTTGTAAAAATCCTCATCAATAGAACGGTTTTGGAGTTTTATCACTATTCCAGAGGTGGTGAAACGCCTTGTTTTTCTTCTGGAGCGCTATTTTCGTAACGAATCTATACGAATTGGTCTTTTCTCATTGATGAAGCGAGTGGTGCAGATTCGTACTGGTTTATCGAGAATCATAAATAGAACCTTCTTTGGGATACTCTATTCTTACCAATTCTTTTTGGAGTCTAATTGGACAGTATGCTGTTTCCCTTTGTAAGTCCAAAAATACACACTTTATCTGCAACTTTTTGATTTGGGTGAAATCGTTGGTTCGTTCGCATGTGATCACTACCGAATCAATCCAAAGATCAACGGTCTGTGTGTTTGTTGATAATTCTAATTGGTTATCGTTTTCTCGTTGCTTTTTACCAGTTCTCTTGGATGAGTCCATAACAGAAGATTCTCGTTATGAAGCGATTGATCGCTATGCTTCTCTGTTCCTTATATTCGATAAAATATGTTGTTATTTTTGTGTTCTATGATATGTAGTAACAAGAGATGCATCTTTGATTGCAAGTTGGACACGCTTGCTCTGTCTAACAGTTCAAAAGAATTCAATGGAAGAAACATGTCGCATGCTGTCATTCTTCGAACACCTGTCATCAAACTGTTTGAATACTCTCTTTATATCATGTAGTATCCTTGTTAGCCACCTTGCGCGATAGCCAATTCTTCGAACACTTCATTCGCTGGCTTCCAAATTGCTCAGTGCAGGACTGTGGAATTTTATTGGATTTCTTCTATCGAATCGTGGCAGCCAATGAAAGTGATCCTAACTTAAAATCATTATTCACTCCTAATTCAGCGGTTTTGCTGGTGAGGTTATCGGAATGTGGAGTGGGCTTGGTTTCCTTTGCTCTCTTTTTGGTCTTTTCGTGCTTGTCAAGCTGTAGTGGTGAATGCAGTGAATAAGTTATAGGGACAATCGAAGCGATTAAAATGACTCTGGAAACTCTGCTTGATACCCTCTTTGATGTATTAGAGTTGTATGGGACAAAGAGAGAAGATGAAACCATTTGCTCTCTGGTATATCGAATCTGTATCCAGCTCAGCTCTATGGGATTTCATCTGCAGTTGCTAGTTGCTGCATATAAGCACAAATGGCTGCTGAATACCATCTTCCATTCTGTTTACCACCAGTTTATTGCAAAATATGAGAATATGGAAAAGAGCGCAGAAGAGAACGATTCTTTGAGATTCTTTGCAGATTCTTTCTCAGCTTCATCGTGCTCGAGTTCAGCTCATTCTAGACGGAGTAGCTCGGTGCATACGTTGTGTATGTCGCACCAATCTACTTCCTCGGGACTTTCTGCTGACAACTTGCTGATAGATCAGGATCAACGCAAGATTTGGCTCTACGGTTCTGATTCTAGGAAAGAAAACGGAGATTATTTCTACTTCCGAGTGGATCAGAACAGCTACCCATTTGATCCAGAGGTGAAGAGAGCGATGTTTCATTACGAGATGTCTTATTATGTTTGTCAGTGTGCCTCATGCATGAAAAGATTGGACCTGGATGAAGTGGAGTCACTCGTTCATTTTATTGAATTTGCTACGTGCATCTTAGCTCCGCTGGACAAAGAATACACTAACTGTGACCTTGGTTTGGGATTTCTTTCTCTCCGATGTAGATATTGTCAGTTTCGAGGAGATCAAGAAGATAAAGGACGTCGTGGAGGGCATGACCCTTTCGCACAATTTCTCGCAGCTCAAGAAGCTCTATGCGAAGTGCTCCTTGCTGCTGCAGTGGCTGGATCCAAGGGGTAGGCTTGCTTTCCTTCTCTGAACATAGAAGGCGCTGAGGTGTACTTCGATTTTGATGGAGGGCCGCGTATCGTCGCGGAAAAAAAGTATCATAGTCGTCAGGCAAAAGAGCCGAAGCAGAGGAGACGCGCACTGACTACCACGGTTGTATACTCGTCTTTATCTCCTCCACTTTTATCACAGCTATCGGAGGTAGATCAGCCGGTAGAGACTGATTATATTTTATAATCATTCACTTTATCGTCTGTTTGATGAAAATTCGTTTTTATTCATTTTTCTAGAAATAAGCGAAAAACAAAAATAGTGGAAATTTCTGCTTCTCTCTATCTAGTCAATATTATCCTTTTTTAATACTATGAGTTTGCCTGTGTAAATGACACATGGCGGGAAGTGATCTGTAGTTTTCGGAGTGTCGGAGAAGTTCGAGAATACAAGAACAAGATTGTTGCTGAGTTTTATGAGAAGAATCACCGCTTCCCCACTATCGGATTTGTTCCTACTATGGGTGCTCTCCATGATGGCCACCTTAGTCTGATCAAGATTGTGCATTTTCTATGTCTCGGTTACAACTAGGCTCGCCAACACAATGACTATGTGATGATCAGTATTTTTGTGAATCCCAAGCAGTTTGCCCCTCATGAAGACTTTGCTGCTTATCCTCGCACCCTAGAAGCTGACTGCAAGCTGGTCCAGTCCGTTGGCTGCGATGCTGTGTTTGCTCCCACTGACGAGGTAATGTATCCCAAAGTTCCCAAGTATCTGACATATGTGACAATTGAAGGGAGCGACAGCATCAGTGAGGGCGCTGCACGTCCGGGTTTCTTCCGAGGCGTGGCTACCGTGGTGACGAAGTTGTTCAACATTGTCCAGCCAACCAATGCCTATTTCGGGCAGAAGGACGGTCTCCAAGCTATCATGGTACAGCAATTCGTTCGTGACTTGAATATTCCTGTGCACATCACTGTCTGCCCCATCGTCCGTGCTGCTGATGGCCTGGCTCTGTCTTCTCGAAATGCCTATCTGTCTGCAGAAGAGCGTGCTGCGGCTCCCGCCTTGTATCGGTCCTTGTGTCAGTTCCGCGAGGCCTTCGAGAAGGGTGAACGCTCGATTGATGCATTGCGTTCTGCTGTAACGGTAGCAAAAGGAAGGGGGAGTAATAAATAGGAAAAACTGGGAGAAGAACCTCGTTTCAAGCTGGATTACTTAAGCGTGGCGAATGCAGTAACTGCAGAAGAACTATCTGGAACGATTACTCCCGAAATGATGAAGGATGGCCTGTTCGTGTCGATTGCCGCCTGGATCGGCACCACTCGTTTGATCGATAATATCGTGATTCGTGAGAATTAGTTGTATGTGTTTGTTATCAAACAAGCTATGCATCGACATCTACACTGAGCTCACTATTGGTATCATGATTATGGACAGAGAAGTTGGGATCAAGGGCTGTTTCTGTGTTTGAATTCATCATCTCCTTTTCCTCAGGAGTCGGTTCGGATGGGAACAACTCGCGCTGCAATGGATTCCGTTCTTCTGTAGATTCATTACCAGTCGTCGTTACAGGTGCAACAACAGATTCTGCAGGTAACGATACGCCGCTCTGCTGAGGCAGAGGGAGGTGCGGAGACTTTTGATTCATTGCAGCTAGCAAGCGCGAAACATTATTTGTAACTTCGCTAATAGCTAGCTGGGCACGCGAGCGATCATTGACCGCCAGAAAATTGACTTCTTTCAGCTCTGCGATTTGTTTCTGCAATTCCGAGACAAACAAACTCTGTGAATTCAACGACTGTTTCAATCCCTCAGTCTCTCTTTCATACAACCTGATCCGCTTTTCTGATGTGTCACTGATGTCTTTAAACCGCATGAACTCTCGACTGAGCCGCTGATTTTCGTTTCTTGCCTCCGCTAGTGAGTTTTGTAATTCATCGATTCGCTTCAGATTTGATTCGTTTTTTTCTTTTAACGAATTGAACTGATTCTCCAAATCAAGTCGTTCAGCATGTTCTTGCGCAAGCTTACTGTTGATTTCAGCAATCTGTTTTTCGCGAAGACTGCAGCTCTCTTCTTGTTTCTTCAGAAGTGATTCTTTCTCCAAAAGCTCTTGTCTTTTCTCCTTCACAAACTTATCCATATTTGAATAAAGTTGCTGTGTTTCGTTCAGATTTGCCAAAGCCTCAGCAATTTCGTTCTGATGCTCACTCAGCTTCGCTTCCTAATATTCAACAATCATCCATGCAGAACTCGCTCAGCAAACTGTCGATCCATCTCTTCTTGCCTTTCTAGGAACTCCCGATCTCGTTTATCCGCTTCACGGATTCTTGTTTCTAACGACTCACTATGCTTTGCAAGCTCTTCTTCCAGTAGACGCACTTGTTCGCGACGCTTGTCAATCGCTTCTATTTTTCATCAACCAGCAGAACAATCACCTTCTTTGATTCGTTCCATGTCGTTCAACTCGGCTTCTCGTGACTCTATTCGCTTCTTCGTTGTCTCCAGATCATCGATGTACTTCTGCTTTGCGTAGAGAATTCGCTCCGCTTCGTTGCTTTTTTCTTTGGCTGCTTGGTTCAGACGAAGGGCCTCTGCATGTAATTCGTCTGTCTCTCGTTCCTTTTCAAGTAGCGCTTGCTCGCGTTTTGTTAGTTCAAGAGCGCGTTTCCGATAACTCTCTCTCTCTTCAGAATACTCGCGTGTTGATGTTCGACTATGCAACTCAATCTGTAAATTTAGATCATTGATTTGCTGTTTTAAATGCCGGTTTTCTTCTCGTAATTTCCGAATTGTCTCATCTTGATCTCGGGATCCAGATATTCCTAGCTGCCTTTCTCGATCTGCAATCTCAAGGGCTCTTCTAGTTCATAATCCACGTCCATTTTGATAACATTTCCAAATCCTTTTTCTTTTTATCATAGCGCTGTTTTTTTCGTTTTAGAGATGCCTTTGCAGCGCTGATGCTATCAAGAGCACGACGCAGAACATCCATACTTACTTTTCCAGAATCCTATCTCTTATTCTGTATTGACATTAGATACTTCGGGTAGATAAATCGGTGTTTTCCCTTTCGGATCATGTGCCATCTCAGAGTCACTCAAATCGCTACTACTGAGCGCCATTAACTGCTGCTCCATCCGGTTATTTTCTTTCCCTCTATGAATTGGAGATTCCCCAAAATGAAATGTGATGGAATCGGGAGTATTTTTGGAAACTCAACGAGTGGTTTCATTGTCCAGAAACAACTCGATTCGTAGTGCCTATTGAAGCCATGTCTCTTATTGGAGAGGAAAACCTAAATCAGCCAAACCTTAAGGAGAATTCGTATGTTTTTATAGGTTTGTAGTAATCACAAAGAGTGGATGAAGTAAAATTGAAGAGACGTAGAGACGCAAATAAGAATTTGGAAGAGAGACAGTTCTACATCAGACAGCGTAAAAATGTATAGATTTCGGAGAAATGGTGATTTCTGTAGGAGGAACGCAAAGAGCTGAAGAGGAAAAACAGATTTATAACTCCAGAGAAACTTGTTAAAATCAATACAAGTCGTCGAAATGATAAGAAGCGTTTTGGTCGTCAAGAAAAACGTCTCAATAGCTCCTTCATCAAGATAGATGATTCAGATGGTCTTCTGGTGATAGTTCGCGTTAGTCCTGTCTTTGATGCTTCCAAGGAAACACGCGACATTCTAACCAGTCTTCGTTTGACAGAAGACTTTGCGGTTGTCTTTGCACGAAGGAATCCGGAGCTGATGCGCAAGCTGATTCTGGTGGAGCCGTTTGTGGCGTGGGGAACTCCGAACCGAAGGGTGATCAACGAACTCCTGACGAAGCACGCCTACGCAATGGTGGGGGCAGGGAGCTGGGGTGACCTGTAGATCGACGGGAAGCGCACGGCCTTGTCGGATAACGTGATGGTCGAGGACCATCTGGGAGATAAAAACATCATCTGCATTGCTGATATGGAGAATGAACTCGTCACTCTGGGACCGAACTTCGATGCAGTCACAGAGTTCCTCGCTCCTTTTGTTTTGGACTCTGCTCTGACCAAGGTAGAATCGAAAATGCTTCACAAGAACCATGTTGATTCTGGAAATCAGGGAGAGGGGATCAATAAGATCATTGACAGTATGCTTTAGTCTGGTTGTTTATCTCTGTATCTTTTTGCTATTTTTGGAGTGTTTGTTCTAAAGTTCTTCTCATTCTTCATATCTTTATGCTGAGAAGTAGCTTAACGTTACTTAAAGGTCAAGCCCGACTTTTTTGGAATCCGTATCTATTGAACAGGGGAAGATGTATGTCAATGACAAGTGTGGAGTTGCGCAAAGAGTTGCAATCAATCTATGATAACGTAATAAGCTGGTAGTCATTGCTTACTACTTAGACACTACTTCCTATAAACAAACGCGTAAATGGTCCGTTGGAAAAGTATCTTCTGTGTATTTCCTTTTATAATAGTACCTCTCAGCAGATTCCTGCAATGCCGATTGTATTCTTGCTCGGTAACCATTCTAGTGGGAAATCAACATTTATTAACTACGTTACTGGATCGTATTTGTCTCATTTTTGTTTGTAATCGATTAGGAATATCCAACACACTGGAGTAGCTCCTACTGATGATAGTTTTACTGTTATCGTACCTGGCGAGGAGATCTCTACGAAAGACGGTCGTACTCTTGTTGATGATCCCGATTTTGGCTTTGGGGGTCTTCAGCGTTTTGGTCTTCCTTTCCTTAGTCATCTTTCTATGAAAGTCCGGAACGACATCAAAACAAAAGACATCATTCTCGTAGACAGTCCAGGAATGATCGACAACCCCTCCACAGGAATCAACAAGAATTCCTCTCACGATCGTGGGTATGATTTTATGGGTGTGACAAAATGGTTTGCAGAGAAGGCTGACGTGATTCTCTTCTTCTTCGATCCTGACAAACCAGGCACGACTGGGGAGACTCTGCAGGCCTTAACGCAAGCTCTTCAAGGGCAGGATTCGAAGTTGCACATCATTCTAAACAAGGTGGATCAGTTCTCCAAAGTGCATGATTTTGGACGAGCTTACGGAGCACTGGCCTGGAATCTTGCGAAGGTGATTCCTCGAAAAGACATGCCTGAAATCAACACAATGTGCGTTCCTCACGATAAAGAGATGCATGAGCCCAAGAGCCCGTGCATCCCACTGGAAGATCTGCAGCATACTCGCAGCGAAGTACTGGAAATGGTGATGAACGCGCCACAAGACCGCATTGATAACATGATCTCGCGGCTGAGTGATGCGACACAGTTGCTACTTCTGCACTCGAGAATCGTATCATCCCTGAAGAGCAGGGAGAAGCAGATGAAGACCACAAAGTGGGTACAGACGGTTCTTGCTACTCTGGCGGGAGCTGTGGTGACCGGAGGGTTCTGGTAGAGTTATGTGTGAGAAGTAATGCATAGGATGACTGGTGTGGGAGGAGATATGAGTCTTGGAATCACTGCGGGACTAGGAACGTTTTCTTTGCTGAGTGGAGCAGGAATATATGTGTCGCATGAGAGAAAGTAGCAGTTAAAGGAGGAATTGATGGATAGGATTCACAAGAAGATGAAGCAGATGACTGATGAAGAGTACTTGAACAATGTATTTAAGAATCTGTATTTCAAAGAATTATCTGGAGGGGATGAGTTCTTTACCTCAATGTGGGGGCGGATTTCGAAGTCAACGAAGCATATGTTACAGACTGTAGGACTTGAAGACTGTGGCACAGTTGGAAAGAATAGTAAGAGTAACGTATAGTTGAAGCGGTCAGAGATTGTAAAGTTACAGGAGATTGTAGATGTGACTATACCTCGCTTACGACGAGAAACGAAGCCACTACGAATGGGTGATGATCGCATTCTAGACAAATAGAATTATGATGTTTGTTACAAACAAATGATAGCTATATTAATGCTGCTGAACTCCAGAATATGGGGGATAGTAATTCTTATCATAATTTGGGGTATCTTGATATGGATTGACCATCATTCCAGGAAACATTTGAGTCATATATGGTATTCCCTGAGTCATATATGGTATTCCCTGGGGTATTCCTTGAGGTATTCCTTGAGGCATTCCCTGTGGCATTCCCTGTGGCATTCCTTGAGGTATTCCTTGAGGCATTCCCTGTGGCATTCCTTGAGGCATTCCTTGAGGCATTCCTTGAGGCATTCCCTGTGGTATTCCCTGTGGCATTCTTTGAGATGCACTCTGAGGTATATTCTGAGATACATTCTGGGGTATATTCTGAGATACATTCTGAGACACATTCTGGGGTATATTCTGTTGCATTTCCTGTGGTACACTGTGATGATTACCTTGAGAAGTTTTTATCCTCTCCTGTGCCATCTGCATTACTTGCTTTCCTGAACGGCTAGGTTTATTCACTACTTCCTTCTCCCCTTCCGCTCTGTGTCCAGTAGAACGCTTTGGCTGACGAATACTTGGAACAAACTGCTGAGATTGCATATGCGATCTCTCTCTATTCGGAGGAACAGTACTAGGGAGATTTATACTCTGATCCACTGGGCCATATCCCGGCATTACCTGACCTGATGACGCTTTGTACGAGGGATGAGGATATGAACGACGTGGGCGATAACCATTATAATTCACCTGATATGGCATTACCTGCTCATCCTTACTGATGCTAGGGAGTGAAGAGACCAATATCGGAGTTGATGTCTGCTGTTTTCTACTCTTGGCCGTAGGCTGATTACTAGATTTAGCAGATTGGCTACTGGATTTCGCTGGTTGGTTATTAGGGTTAGCAGGTTGGTTATTAGGGTTAGCAGGTTGGTTATTAGGGTTAGCAGGCTGGTTATTAGGGTTAGCAGGTTGGTTATTAGGGTTAGCAGATTGGTTCTTTGACTTATTAGATTGGTTCTTAGGTTTATTAGATTGATTACCAGATTTCGCAGATTGCTTACCTGCATTGACTCCTTTTGGCTGGTTCTGAGGTGCAGAAGAATCTCCAGAGGGTTCAGTTGCCTGAGAAGATATATGTTCATCAATTCGATGTGGACATTCTTTATCAGAATGGCCATTTTCTCCACATATAGTACATTTCTTTGTCGGACCCTTTGCTTTAGGTTTTGATTTTGCATTGGGTCGCTTTCTGAAAGAGGAAAAGTTCGCTTGCTCCCCCTCCTTGTCATACAGATCATGTTCCCACTGCGCATCATCCGTTTTTGATTTCTTTGTTTTGGGATTTGTAGCAGCCTTCGCTTCTGGCTTCGTCTTGTTGGACTGGGATGCATTGTTTACATTGCTTGGCTTTGCAGATTGGTCATTTGCAGCTTCAGAGGGATTTGCTGCTGTTGCATTCGGCGCAGTCTTTGGTTTTTCCTTTCTCTTGTTTCTATTCTTGGTTTTGGATGGTTTGGGCGCCTTGTTCCCAGCAGGCGCTGCGTCTGGCTTATTTGCACTTGCAACTTCCTTTTTTTCCTCTCTATCTCCATCTTTTTTCAGTTCTCTGTTACTCTCTTCAGCCCTAGGTTCTTTAGGTTCTTTTTTCTCAGCGTCTTCTGTTCTCCCTTTTCCATCACCCTCAGTATTCGGCATTTCTTTCTCCTCAACACCTGGCTTTTCTTCTTTCCTCTCCTTTTCTTCCTCAACTATAGCTGCTGCTGCATCATGATCTTCAGTCTTGGGTTCCTCGTTAGTCTCTCCTTCCTCAACGACAGCTGTTTCTTCTCTATCATCACCCTCAGCCCCTTTATCCTCAACTACCCCTTCTACTTCTTCTTTGTCATTATTCTCAGTCTTGGAGTTCTCCTTAGTCTCTTTTTCCTCTTCAACAACTACATTTTCTGTTGTTTCCTTGTTATCACCTTCTACACTTTGCTCTTCTTTAGTATCCTTCTCCTCTACAGAAGCAACACCTACACCTGCTTCCGTAAGCTTCTCTTGTTCTGACACATTATCTGATGAACTGTTCCCCATATCCTTTATTTCACCATCTGTATCTTCTCGTTTAGGCAATTCATTTGAAATAGGCTACATATTATATAGTTTGTTTACAGAAACAACTTGTTGCTCTTCAATTTGATTAGGGGATCCCTCTCTGGTTTCCTCACTTGTAGAATCACCAATTTCTGTATTTTGATTTGTCTCCGATACTGATAACTCCCCATTGTTTTGCATTTCAGTAACATCATTCCTACATTGGAGTAACCCATCTAGAAAATACATTTGCTGGTCTTGAGAAGAAATCTGTTCATCCTGAGTTTGTACCTATAGATTACTCAATGGGGATAAGATTACAGTAGCTTGGTTATTATCAACAGGATCTTCCATGGATAATACTAATAGGAAAGAGTCTTGTGATTACCTTTACATACTCACATAACCGCGGTTTCTTTTCTCAATTTCATATTCCCATGGAGGATCTGGGCAAAGGCCATCTGGATTCTGTCCTCTCATATATCGCAGGAAAATCAAACCAGACTACCGAACCATTGCGAGAACGGGGTATGAATTTACAAGTCTCCTAAGTTATAGAGGCTAGCTCGTGGTTGCTTATGGCTACGGACCTAGTTCCTTTTTCTCCAACAACACTTCACCCTCTTTCTACTTCTGAAGCAGATGGTTGTATTGTGAGGCTGCTTTCACTTTAGATCATTTTGGAGGTGATTTTCTTGGGTGGGATGCAACAAATCCATACGATGACAGTATGCTGTCAAACTTTTCCCTACAGTTGCCAGAGTCATCTGCAGACACAACAGAAGGGTTAAACGACGAGAGTAGAGAGCAAAACAATAGTCTTAGTTCGGTGGCATTTCCTCCTTCTATGATAGTAAATGGAAACAGTTCTAGTTTTCTCCACCAACCTCCTGTACAATATCAAGCTATGCTTCCACCTACCTCTTCTCTCCATGCGCAATCATCTTCCATTTTTCCAGGTAGTACTTGTCGTTTTTCGACATCTAGCAACTTCACACCGTAAGCGCCTTGCCCCATCTGGTCCAGTCATTCCTTCTCTTCCTCTCCAGCGTTCTGCAGCCGAAGAGAAGCGTCAGCGTCGTCTCGAGAAAAATCGCGAAATCGCAAAGAACTGTCGCAAACGAAAGAAAGAAAAGAAAGAGGCTCTCGAGGAGGAGATCAAATACCTGAGTAAAGAGAACGCTCGTCTTCGTATCCAGCTACAGGATGATACGGACGACGAGTCACGCACTGCTCAGCGCATTGCTTGCTTGCGTCGTCTGAAGGAACAATACGAGGCGCACAATGCTGTCGGCATTGCTCGTGAGATGCATACATTCGTGGCAGATTGGGTGTCGTTTGGCCAGAAGCGATTAACAATGGCCGAATTCCATCTAGATCAATTAAAGTCGCTGATTCTCCCTACACAAGTAAGTGGCATGACTGATTGAACGTGACTGAACGTGACTGATGTGATTGAACGCAGTTGAATAAGAGTGGGTCGAGAAGTGGCCCGACTCGAAGCAGAGCTGCTATAGAAACTCATCTACACTCATACTACCCTTTAGAGGGGTGAGACTGGGGAGTCTCGATCTTGAAGGTGATGGATGCATTGACAGTCAACGAAAGTGGTTGAATTGCGATGCGGCAACGACAGCTTACCATTCTGTAGGTCACAAAGATGTGCATGTGGTCTCTACAGCAAAGCGATGACTTCTTTGACGAAAAGCTGAATGAGATTCGCTATGGGGGCGGAATATGGAACATGATTTCCAAAGTATTGCAGGTAGGAAAGAGGAGAGGAATGACACGTAGTTGACTAGAGAACAGAAACATGCAATTCTGTCTAGCCGAAATGGTACTGTGCAGCAACAAGAGAACGTGGCTGCAGCGCTAGACATAATGGACAAAGTGCAACAGAGGATGGAAGAAAGCATGAACAGTATGAAGGAACAGCTAAAGGGAATTGTTGCTGTTTTATCACCAGAGCAACAGGTGGAATCACTTCTTTTTATTCAGAAGATGTTCAATGAGCCACGGTGCCAAAAATCTATTTTTAACCTTTTAAAGAAACGAATTGATACGAACGAAAAAGAAAAATCTTCTTCTTCAGAGGAAGAAAATGTTTAATAGTTTTTTGATTGTTTGTTGGTAACATCATGTACTTTTTCTTTGATACATTGTTACCGTTCAGAAACTGAACAGTCCATGGAAAAAGCAGACCAGGAATATCTAGATGACGACGACTACTGGGATTTTGGTAGGAACTTGGGTTCTGTTATCCCACTAGATGAACCAGCCCGTGTGATCCACATACCAATTAGCAGATCCAAAGATGAAGACATGCCTTCTTCTGCATTTGGCATGGATAAGGAAACGATGGGAATGGAAAAAGAAATATCCTTGAAGTGAAGAATTGGAGTCCTTTATTGGATACAGCTTGGAAGAATATGATCCGGTGTGTGACAGCATAAAAGATGGAACTGGTAGTAGTAAAAATGAATTAGTTCCAGATAAGATCTCTGATAGGATCCTTTCCACTGATGATGGTGATCTTTTCTGATTTGTGTGATGTGCAGAGGATCTGCAAAATATATTAAAGAATATTGATGTCGAATCTGATGATTCTTCTGTAGATAACGAAGTCTTGACACAAAAGTTGAATAACATCTCTTTACTCGAAGAGTCTGATGGAGATCAGCCAACGAATACGAAATCTATGTCTGCAATGCTTCGTGAAAAGGAGGATGCAAAACAGACTGACAACTCTGTGAAGGGGGATTTGGGAGAAGCAGTAGCTGACCCGGCTGATAGTGAGGTTGGCTTAACTGAAGAGGTAAGTCAGTTAAAACAAGAAAGGGGCAGCAGAGAGCCGATCAGTGATTTGGCTACCGAGAAGGAGGACTCGACAGAGAAAACTGCGGATGAGAATGTTAAAGAAGAGATAGTTGAGGAGGTGAGAAAGCTGGTTGAGGAGCTGTCAGCCAGAGTAGAAGATATGTCGAATGAAGCACACAATGAGCAGACAAAGCAAGTAGAGTCGGCGAACGAGGAAGTGGAATCGATGAACGAACAGCCGCAATTGGAAGATAAACACGTGGAACCAATGAATACATCAGAAAGTGAGCGAAACGAGCAACCAATCGAGCCAATGCCAGCATCACCCACAGTAGTAGACATCCCCTCTTCTGCGAATAATAAGCCAGTTCACGACACTGCCTCTCATACACCGTCTCTTCAAGACCTTTTCCCCACACCATTATCTATTGACCGTTCTTCGGTCGATATTCCTGAAGAGTATAACACTCGTCAGTTTCTTCTCATTCAGCAAATCAATGAAAACTACCCAGGTAGGTTTTTCTCTAAGCTTTTCTCCAGACCTTCCCCTCATTCGAAAGATTTTGTCTTATGATCCTGTTCCGTCGATTCCTTCTCAGTACCGCAGTAAAGTCTATTTGGCACTTTTGGGGGTTTGGATTAGAAGGAATTTATATTTTAGATTAATAAGGATAATGTCGATCGAGTAAAGGACATGAATTGGGAGATACAAGCACTCAATACTGATGTTATTAGAGATTATTGCAATCTGGCTTATTCTCACTTCTCAGATAATGGTAAAATCTGATTATTTTATGTCATTAGAATCAAGTAAGAATCAAGTGATCGAAGATGTAATTTGGGTAATTCAAGGTTTACTCGTCTTAACTGGATCTCGCTATCGACCCCGTTATAATTTAGGTAGTTTGATCACATAGTGTATAGTAATTTATCTCTTTTCCTCCTCACACAACTCGCATTCCAACGTAGTGAGACTCTACTTTGCATTCTGCGACTATTCTCGTGTGATCAGCCTGTTAACTCCCGTGAGGACATTGATGATTTAAAAGACCGTCTCCTGCTACGTGGTGAAAAAGAGGATATCTTCCCTCCTCTTTTACCTCTCTTTTCCACCGTTCGAAACCAAGGATCTATCCGAATGCATGCGATGTTCCGTTTACTACTGAAGTAGCAATGAATTATGCGTTCCACATAGATTCCATCTACCACAACTCTATTCTCATTTCGAAAAGATAGATGATTGCTGGTGGTATCCACGTTGTTATGACATGGAAAAGGACGAAGATTACATCACAGTTTGAGATTCCAATGATTAATGACTTAGACTCCTGATGGAATTGTAGATCCATTTAATCTTCCTATTGCAATTGAAGGTAAATATCGATCGTATTTGATAATGAAGGAATCATTCCTACGTGTTGGCTTCTGAGTGATTTTCTTATTCCTGAAATATGTACTGAAACGACACTTTGGTCACCTACGCTTTCACTTCGCCTTCTTGATCAGATGCTTATTCGTGGCGATTCCACATTTTCTTCTTTCTTCCTTCTTGCTCTCTTCCAGCATCGCTCTTCAGATCTTTTAATGACAGAGAGCGCTGTGGCTCTTGAAGAACAGGTCCATGAATTGCCATGGGAAATAGAAACTGAAAGTCTTCCTGCGCTTATTCAAATGGCGATTATAATGGAGAAAATGACACCTATTTCTGTCTTACAGAGTATGCGATGTGTGAGTTGTCAGTGTGCATCAAGTCTTCTTCCTGATCAGCTCACAGGGAACGAGACACTCTGGAAAACGAGGTACGAAACTTTCATTCAGCATATGCTTCTTCCTCGAGAATGGGCTATTCCGTTAGAAGGAAACGAGTCCCGATTGGAACATATGATTTTACAATGGACTGGGGTGTATCGAGTATTATCGCGGGATATTCCATATCTTCCCTTCCCTACCATGTCTTCCATCGCAGGTAAGAATTCTTGCAAGAACATCAAATAGACTTGACAACATGCGACTGTCTCCGGATTGACGCAAGAGAGGCAGTTTCTTCGTTAAATCAAACTGCAGGAAATCGATCCTATTTTTTCTTGGATCTTCGTCGAGCTTCCGAAGGTCAGGGAATCCTTCCCACTGGAATCGTAGCGGAGGGAAGCACTTGGAAAACCCCTCTACTCGTAGAGGGAGTTCTGAACTGTCTGCGCGAACTAAAACCAACAGTAGGCTTGGAAGAACGAGTTGAATATAGAGTATCATAGCTGTATTAGCAGGTGGTCTTCCTGCAGAAACACAATCGGATCAAAGTGCTCTCAACGACTGTCTTCCGTATGTCTATCTCTTCGCTTCTATGTAGAATGCTTTCCCGTCATTGTATCAGTCACGTGACCGTGGTTGATGGGGGTTTCAGCGCCGTGCATGAGTTGCTGGTGAAGATGAAACGAATGGACTGGCTAGTGGATCACGACGAATGGAAGTGTCTCGTTTGTCAGGCGTTCCGCTTTCAGCACACGATGAAGAAGGTGAAAGAGGGAGTTTCATCGACTGCACAGAATGTTGCAGGTAAAGCGTTCCAGGTGTTCCAGCGAGTGCAAGACTCGTGGAAGTCAGGTGAGGCGCGCACAGGCGAGGCAGCGTTGCGACGAGTGCAGGAACAGGCGCAAGCAGGTCTCGAGCGATTGGGCGAAACGGGCCAGAGTCTGCTGTCCATGGCGTGGAAGTGGACAAAGGGGAAGGGAGGCGACTGGTCGAAGAAGGGTAGGAGCAGTGGATCGAGTCAACTGCAGCGAAAGAGGAGGAGAAGGAGGACATGTTCGCAGTGGAGAGTGAAGACGAGGACGTTTTGTATGACAAGAGATGGACTAATCGGTCGTTGGAGGAACTGGCTGGAGAGATGAAGAAGGGACAGAGATTTGATGAGAAGGTGTTCGAGGATGCTGGGGGGTTGCTGTATGAAATGGAAGAGGTCGAAAGCTCAGACGGAGTCTTCGGAGAGGTAGGATCGAGGGTAAGAATTGAAGATAGAAAAAGTATGGTGTAATGCTGTTTGGAGGCAGAGTCATTATGTGTTACAAGGAAGATTCGAATTCAGTAGTGGAATATAACTTGAATGTGAACAACATTAAGAAGATGACTTTCAAGAAGGACGATAAGAACATACTTACGATGTATTTTACGGGAGAAAGAGAAACTGTCTTTTTCCTGCGTGTAAAGCTTCCTAATGCAAAGGACTTTGTCGAAGATATCCAGATTATGATGGAAGATGGTTCTAATTAGAGTGTGTAGCTTTTTGTTTCAAAAACAAGATAATATGTGCTTTAAGAAAATGAGGAATCACAAAATCGGGTGGAATAATGGCATTTGAAAGGAGAAACGCTACTATTTCAGTGTAACGTTCAATCTTTTGGTATGCAAGTTCGATTTAGAGGATTATCAAATCTGGTGCATTGCGCACAGCGAACTGTTTGTCCTCGAGTGGGTCTGCGAGTTTTGTCCACAGAAGCTTCTCCTGTTCAGGATGTCTACGAACATATCAGCAACATGAAGACAAAGGATCTTTTCCAAT
>JZRM01000164.1:0-21174 GCA_000963415.1 Blastocystis sp. subtype 6 | reverse complement strand
GAGCTATGAATGGAGATGTGTCGTATGCTGAGTGTCCTAATCTCTACCAAGGTACTCGATCTCGTTTGTGTGTGGATGGAGTGTTTGGAGAAGAGATTAATGCTTGCTATCCAATGCCTCCTCAAGGTATCAGCTTTGATCAGAGTACCTACACACTCACTCAGGGAGAGAGTGTTAGCATCACTCCTACTGTGATTGGTGCGGAAATAACTTGCTCTGCATTCCCAAGATTGCCTGATGGATTGTCAATTGACTCTGCCACATGTACCATTTCTGGCTCACCAACCACTCCTCAGGAATCTCAGAAGTATACAATCACTGTGACTAACAGTAGTGAAGAGAGTATCCAAACTAATATCAACATTGTTGTTGTGGAAGCTCCAACCAACTGGACTTTGATTATCATCATTATTGTGGTGGTGGTGATCGTGGTGATTGCAATTATTGTTGTTATTGTTTTGGCCTCTAAGAAGAGCAAGAAGAATACAAAGAAGATGCCAAAGTCTGCTGCTAAGACTTCTGCAAAGGCTGCTCCAGCCAAGACAGCTGCAGTGAAGACGAAGACAGCTGTGAAGGTCTAAATGTACTTGTTGTTTAATTTGTTTGTTAGAAAGCAGTATTGTTTTCTTGATGGAGTGTGGGGTTGATGAACGAGTAGCGAAGTGGTTGTCTGAAAAGGACTCAGTTGTGACTGTAACTGATAGTAATATTCAAGCTGGCAAGTGATGTGCATAATACTAAACAGGTTTATAAAATACATTAGTAAAAATGGTAATAAAGTGTTTGAGCGAATTCAGATGAGCATGAACTTTTATAAAACAACTGTATTATTCAATCATCATTTCTACTCTTATTCACTGTTTCCATTCATCAATATGATTACTAACATATCTACCATCCTTACTAGCAACCACATTTTTCTTTCTAGAAGAGAGAAATCAAGTATCCCAAAGTTGTTCTCTGTACTGTATTCTATTTTCAATGTAGTAATTTCAAATCACCTTTTGTATCACTCTCTATACAAATCATAATTATCGTCATTGAACACTCTTCTATATTCATTTGCTCTTATGGTATGACAGTCTATATGAATAAACATCATTGTTCTAAATCGGATTCACACTCTTCAATAACTCTGAATAATGATGTGATTATTCATGTCTTATTCTTGATAAAGATCTTCAGTCATGATTCATCGACTCTAATCTTTCCTATTTATGCATATTTGTAGTCATTCCCATTCTACATAGATATCACTTGAAAAGAACCGTAATCGATAATAGAATGTAATACAGTCGTCTCAGTCTAACTGCTATTCCTTGTATTGACTACTTCTATTATCGATTATTAACAACAACATAAACAGTAACTTGGTATTTGGAGAATCTGTGTTCCTTCTCATTATTCTAAGTAGTGTTCTTGCCACGGCAGTGCGATGTCATTTTAGATAATGATAAGTAACTGGTTCTTGCAGCAGTCATGTCCCCACCTCTGCAAGAATACTATCATTCCAACCAGCATTGCAATAGTTATTTAGAAAACAAATAGACCAACACAGATTACTTCCAACGACACTTCCACTCGCATTGATCCGAGAAGTCCTACATGGCAATGCCCTAAAATCCCTTACTACAAATCCAATCGTAGCAAGTGCATTCATAGTCCGATGTTTTACTTTCTTAATACGACTATGCAATGACAGTTCACTGCGCTGCGTAAAAGGAATAGGATAATTCTCTTCCAGAGAGTCTGCCGATTGAACGAGTGGGTTTGTAACATGGGGTGCAATTTGATTCAGTGGCTGCGTCTGCAAGGAAAGGGAAGCAGGAGTATCTTGCAGAGATTTTTGAGTAGCCGGGAGAAGAACTTCCGAATCTTCTATAATTGATGATGGAGTATCATTTTCCTTTTTCTCTGCTGGTCTGCTTGCATGGTCACTTTCATCAAGGAATAACAAGTTCATCAGTTCATTTTCGGATTTGGAAGTAACGATACTGTCATCTTCATTGTCAATTGAAAAGGGAACGAAAAAAGGAGGACACGGAAGTACCTATGAATTAAGAAAATGGAGTTCTACAACAGGATTCAGAATTCCTAGAGTGCCATAAGCCAATCCTTTTATTCTTTTTGCTAGTTCTGGATTTGACATTAGATTTTGGGGTTCTTCATTGATTATTTCATCATATCCCCACTTTATGACAGATATTTTCGTAATGTATATGAGAAAATTGTCCTCATCTACAAGTAATATCGAAAGGATAGAATTACAACTACCACTGTTATTTACTATATTTGCTTTTGAAAAACAAAAATGGTTCAATAGTACAAAGGCTCGATTAATGTCCTGGGAAGGATCTGGTTTACTCTTGATCAATTCTTGTTTTGCAGTATTGGACAATATTCCAGATATCATATATTCTCCATCATGTAGTAGAATTGTAGTTTCATTTTCATTGTAACACAAAACTTGCAATTCTGTCCCAAAATTTAGCGGAGAGTAGCTCCCTGGGTTCGCTAGTAAACCCGTTAAGGATCTACAAAGCCAAGCTTGAATCATTTAGCAATCAAATAAAGAGTGCATTATCATGCATTTTAGTATCATCTATTATTCGTATTTTCTGCTATGATACAGCAATTGTCTCAATGTAGCTTCCCTCTGTCTTAATGTACACTCATATCAATGATCCTTTTCTAGTGGTTCCTTACAAATCCTGGACTATATTTACTATCTATACATTAATAGTAACCAGTCAGAAAAAAGGGTGAAGAAGGAACACTGGCAAGTAGTATTCTATTCCAGTGGTTAGCCACTAACTCCTTAGGTATATCCATGACTCATTATCTCCTAAGTCGGTACCATCAATGATCATGTTCAAGGTGGTTATAAGTTATTCTGGAAGTACTGTGAATGATGGTTATACTTTCCTCCTATTTTCAACGACAAAAACAAATCACTAAGTATAGGTATGAAGAAACTCATTTGAACTCGAGTTCACATCGTGAAGTAGCTGAGTTCATAACCTTTTGTAGATACCAATGATGATACTAGACTGTAAATAGGATGAATACAGGATGATCTGGATTATTGGATTCATAGCTTGAGCTGTGAATGCTCGTCTTTTTTAGGAATGATTAGAGAGAAACTACAAGGATAATCAGAAGAAGTTTACACAGAATATGTATTTCATGTTAATGAGAAAAGAGAATGGAACCAATACAAAAGTAAATGTATACAGTATGAGTGAGGTCTATATCTTATTGCTTTTATTTATGATAGAAGAAGCAAAAACCATATTTTCATAGTTTTGAGTTCTATTTCATGACCATTTTTATCATGCTACATATTGTGTTGCTTCCGAGTATTTATTCAAGAAGTGTAACAGCCTTCTAATTCAGTCTCCTATGCAGCACACATGTTTTCTTGATAGCTAGTGTTTGCTATTAACAAATATACAAATTAGACTCCACTGATGAAGTGCAATGTACTAAATGATAGTTCTCTACCTTACTGATTCAGAATTATTTCTTTTCATTCATTAAGAGAAATGTTATGCCCATAATCCTGTTAATTCATCCACTACCCCTTGATTGTAGTTAACTGTGTCAGTATCTACAGTAATGTTTTCTATCCAGTAGCCCTCTAAAGTAGCCATTACAGAAGATTCAGCTCACAGTGCAGAATACAATGTTAGCAAAAACAATATAACCGCGTTTATTGTAATAACGAATCCACCTATTCTTTGTATGAGTGGTAGGCGCGATATCATTGGTATTTCTATTGAAAATACGCTTTGTAGAGCAGTGTATATCAATGATAATAACGTCTATGAGCTGTTTAATATGAACTCGGAGTCTGTCTTTCCTAGTACTGTTACGGTACTTCCAGAAGATATCTTAGTGGCAAATCCCTATAGTTTGCAGCAATATCCCCAATCAACTATTACTCGTTCGTTTTGTTTACTGGGAAAGAAGTTTACATCAGAGGAGGTTGAAAATGAGAGGTTATGTAGTTTGGTTCCTATTGAAACTGATTCTGAGAATAACATCGTATATCACTTAGAGAAAGTGGAAAAGGAATATTGGTCTGTTAAGGATGTTATCTCCACTATAGCAAAGTATCTGATTTCAGAGTGTGAGAAAATGCTTGGTATTCAAGTATCCCGTTGTGTTTTGTCAATACCAGATGACTACACGGAGAGTGAGATGGATTGTTACAAATCAACAGTGGAACAAACTGGAGTATATGTCGAAGAGATGGTAAGGAATTCGATCTGTATTGGCTACTCTCTTAAAGCAGACTGTTTCAACAGTGAAATCTCGAATCGATTAGATAACTGCAATCTGGTGATATACCGCATTGGTGGAACACATTTCATGTGTTCAGTTATCAACATGGTTGATGGTCATCCCGAGTTGTTAGCTGAAACTTGTAACAAATCGATTAGTATGGATGTGTTTGTTTATTGCATTGAGAATCACTTCCGAATGGAAATTATGAAACGGTATCAGTGTGATTTGTATGCTGGTGAAGAGGGTAGTTTGCAATGGATAAAAGAGTCACTGAAAGTGAGGAAGAGTATTCGTGAATGGCTTGTTTTACTGAATGATACTGATTCATTCATCCTCGAAATACCTTTTTCGAGTCGTCGGTTGCTTCGACAGAAGGGTATGGAGAATGTAGAGGAGATGGAGATTGATCGACTGGAGATTAAAAAGCTCCTTCAAAAGTATGTGGAGATGAGCATTCAGCTTGTGCAATTGACTATTCAAAAAGCAAATTTGTTTGATGATCAGATTTTTACCATCGTGCCTGTGGGTGCAACATCGAATTTGTTTTTTGTGCGTGACGAACTGCTGTTGGCTTTTGGGGACAAGGTATACAGGCAGCAACTTTATAACAATATCACAGCGAAAGGATTAGGAGAATACATTTTTATGCACTATTACACTGTTTGTTGAATACAAAGTGTGAAAAGTGATGGTCAAATACAACTGTTTCCCAGAACAACTAAGACTTGAGTACAAACAAACAGAACAAAAACACAATCAAACAGGCAATGAACATCACTTCGCAGGCGCTTTCTTCGCTTTCGACTTCTTCTTTGGCTTCTTTGCTTGTAAATCACTTAAAGAACCCAGAACTCCAGCCTTGTCATCATTATTTCTCCCTCTTCGGCCACGACGTTCCTTCTTGTCGTCTTTCGGTTCTTCCTTCTTTTCTTTCTTGGCTTTTTCAGATTTGGCTTTTGGTTTTGATTTTGGCTTTGATTTTGATTTCGGTTTTGAAGGTTTCGACTCCTGAGATGGCTTCACTGGCTCCTTAGAATCATCAGGAATTTCAGATTTAGAGGTTTCTGGTTCCTTTTCTGGTTCCTTTTCTGGTTCCTTTTCTGGCTCTGCTTCGGATTTCTGAGATGGCTCCTTTTCTGGTTCTTCTTCCTTGTTTTCTTTATCAGCTTTTTCATCTTCATCTCCTGAATCTATAGACTCTACTATCGGCTTTACCTTGGGATTTTCCTTTTGTTTTTTGGCTTTCTTTCCTTTCTTTGTTCCCTTTTTCGACTCTTTCTTCGGTATTTTCTCTTCTTCTGGCTTTTCCTCTGGCTTTTCTTCCTCGAGTTTTTCCTCTACTTCTTTTTCCTCTGGCTCTTCCTCTGTCTTTTCTTCCTCTAATTCTTCTTCAGGCTCTTTCTCCTTTGGCTTCTCTTCTGCTTTTTCCTCTGATTTCTCCATGGGAAGTTCGCTATCACTGAAATCTGAATTGTCTGACATAACAAATTTCTCTCTTTTTTCTTTTATCTCTGGTGATTTCGACTTCTTCGGTATCTTCTCAACTTCAAAATCACTGTCAGAATAGTCGGAGTAATCAGAATAGTCATAGTAATCGGAGTAATCGGAATAGTCATAATAGTCCGAATAATCGGAATACACAGATTCCTCTCTCTTTTCTACAACGTCCTGTGTATTCTTCTCTTGAGGGGGCGCTACAGGAGTCGGAGTCACGAGGATAGGAGTAGAATGCTCTCCATGCACACTTGTATACCATCGGTTTGGATTTGCTGTTGGGCTGAATGGTATGGGTGTATCATCGCCGTCTCCGATAGCCTCCAATGATGATTTGGATTTCACTGGGAGGAATTTCTTCGCTCGCTTGGAACGCGGGAAGGCGGGAATTTCGTGCTGATCGAGGTCGAGAACAGGAGATCTCCAGAACACAGGAGCATCAGGAATGTAGGGAATATTGTCATCTTCATCATCATCTCGAGGAGGAGGAGGCACGAATAAGTTAGAAAGGTCTGGTGAGGCGAGAGAAGCATGAACAGGACGCTCTAACGTGGAGTTAACCAGATGATGATGCAGTCGTGCTTGAAGAATAGAAACACGTTCTAGCTTGGATTTCACGTCAGACTGCAATGATTCAAGCTTCGATTTGGCTTCAGCGATAGCTGTGCGAAGAGAATCATTCTTTTCGATTTGAGATTGACATGTATCACATAACTGCTTATACTCAAGTTCGTGGGATCGCCATGCCTTCATATTAGCAGTCCATCGACTCCTCAGAGTGTCCTTATTTGAGCTAATCACTGAAGGAATACCTTCTTCTTGATAAAGAGGTGTTTCATTCCAAAAAGAGGAGAAGACAGGCATAGGCTCATCTGGAAGATCTGATGAGTCATCCTGCTTTTCGATATCATCTTGTATCTCTGTTTCTCCAGGGATTGAGTCAAGAAGGAAATCAAAGTCATTCTTTGTTTCTGCTGGCATTGCATCCTCCATAACATCCAGGAAATTACTATCTTGATTCTGTTCATCAGGTGCTTCATTGATCCAATCAAACTCCGTAGAGTGTTCATCAGTACGATCTACGGTATCAACCTTATCAAGAGACTCTAGAAAATCAGTTGTAGCTTCAGCAGGCTGATCATGCTCAGCAACAGACTCAACAGTCGCATCAGCAGATTGTTCTGGCTGTTCTAGCTGTTCTAGCTGTTCTGGCTGTTCTAGTTGATCAGCTCCATCAATAAATTGATCAGATTGCTTCGGTTGCTCATTCATATCCAGCACTTGTTCCGGCTGCTCGGATTGATCAGGCTCAGCAATAGACTCAACAGTTACATCAGTAGGCTGTTCTGAGTGCTCAACCACATCAATAAACTGATCGGATTGCTCTGCTTGATTGATACGTTCATCAGTGGGTTGTGCTGGCTGAGTATTTAAGTCAAAAGATAGATCCATAAACGGATCCACAGACTGGTCCACAGAGTGAACAGGTTGCTCATTCACATTCTCTGCTTGCTCTTTTGTTTCCACGGTTTCCACGGTTTCCACGTTATCATTTTGTGGAATAGGTGTTTTGTCACTGGGAACTGGAGGATTCTGTACAGGATAGGACTGGAACATACTGAACACATCTGCTGCAGCAGGTTCCTTCTTCTTCCTTAGACCTTGAGGAACCTCCGATGGAATTGGGATACCCTAGACATTACGATCATCACACATGAGTACATAGCGGCAAGTCATCACGATATGGATAGCAGCTACAAACTCCTCGAGATCCAATCGGCCATCCCTATCCTGATCGCATAACTGATAAATCTGCATTAAGCCATTCATCGGTAAACCACTCTGCATGAAATATCCGACTGCTTCCTGTTGTGATACATACCCATCCCTGTCCGTATCCTATAAAATCAACCACATCTTTCTCCCTTACCATTGTATGAAACAATTGGGTATACCAATCCTTTTGCTGCTGATTCATGACAAAGGGATCATACTGCATTTGCGCATTGACTGAAACACCAGCTACTCCAGGAACCCCTTGCATCATCGCATATTGCTGCTGATAGTACTGTTGACTAAACAATAAGATTTGAAATTCGTAAATCCAACTTCATTTGCTAATTATTGTTGCAATTCTACTTAATTCAACTATACGTTAGCTGAACTAAAAATAGTATCTACTATAGAAATCGATGCAAAATAGATTTGCTAACAGCACTCCGATCTATGATTATTGAGTTGGATTGTTCATGAAGGAAATACCCCACATCTATTGAAAATGGTACCAAATCATTATCTTTATGCCTATACCGATTATTAACTGTTATGGCTAATTGTACCAGTCGACTCAAATGTACCATTTGTATTTCCCGTTCATTTTTTCATATTCTTTCTTTGAGAGGTAAGTAGTTTGTCTGGAACGATTGCCTATAGTCAAATCGTTTGCACCCTTCCCATGGGTACAGACGGCCGAATTAGGCGCAAAGCAGTGTGCTTTTTTGTCTGACAGAAAGGGTTGTATATTCTTTTTGTCCTGTAAAGTTCAACATCTTATGTTTGTTTAGGTCACTTGTTTGTTTAACACACAATTGGCAAGCAGAATTATTAAGGACCCATTTCCACCACATCAGACTTTCCTTTGCAGCAACCACGTCTCTTCTTCCTTTGTACAGGCTTTTCTTCTACCACCTCTACACATGAGCCAAACGAAACAACTATACGTGGAATTATGACTGGACGAGCCTGTAACTGAGCATCAGGTACTGTAATGGCTACAGCCTGTAAACGACCATAACATCCTTCTAAAGCCTGGTCGATTTCTGTACACTTTTCAGGTACACTAATCTCTCCATCGCTGTTGATCCGTTCCTCGATCTTCTCCAGATCTCGTGCAATATCTCCGAGTTCACGGAGTTTATTATCCAATTCTTTGATGGCTTCCATAGAAGCAGTTTTATCCTTCTCGTCCACTTTGTTGTCCTCACCTTCCTTCTCCTCTTCTCCCTCTTTCTTCTCTTTTGTGGCCCGTCTCGACTCTTTTTCCTTTTTCTTTTCCTCTTCCACTTTCTCCTGGAGCATCTTCAAGTCGTTCTTCATTACATCAAACCTCTCTATCAACTCGGCTCTCTTCTGAGCGACATTCTCTCTCTCTCCCTCTTCCTGCCTTTCTTTTTCCACAAACTCGTTCAGCTCCTTCGTCAGCTCCTCCTTCGCCTCGTTGCTCATCCCCTCCGTCTTCGACACGTTCGTGCGCGTGTGTGTAATCTTCAGCGTCCCCTTCGCTTCCCACGCCTTCTTGTTCGCATCCTGCAACTGGGGCGTCGGCCAGAACAGCGAATCGATGAAGGACGGATCGATTGCCGCCTTTCCTCCCAAGATGAGTTGCTGCAGAAGGAGAGCACCTTTCGCCACGACATCTCTTGCATCCTCCACACACTTCAGTCGGTTGTCCTTTAAGAAACCACGCAGGGAATCTCGAACCAGCTTCACCAGCTTGTCCACGTGAATCGCAGAACCCACGATCATCGCTCGATCGACAGTGACCTTGTACTCGGTCAGAACGTCCACGAACGAGGCGATGAATTCGCTGTAGCACTTCAGGACGTCGGATCGCTCCAGCTCCTGCTCGAACTTGTCGCGTGTCACAGTGGCGGTGAACACCTCCGGCTTCTTATTGACCACAAAGCCAGGCTCATCCACCTTCACCTCGCGCTTGTCGTGGAGCGACTTCAGATTCTGACGTGCAATCTGGTGCGCACGAATTCGATACTCGGGCTGTTTGAAGACCCACTTGTAGTCGGGATTGGCCTTCTTGATGGTCTCTGCGAGAGCAGTTTCGATCTTGCGCATGGTGGACTCTGTGGAGTGGAGATGGCAGCGTATCTTCCAGTGTGTCTGTGCGAGAGAGGACTGAGGGACCTACATGTTTGATGGAGATCAGATAGATGTGCGACGACGTGTAGCCGAAGTCGAGGAGGGCGAAGGTCCTGTTCACGGCGTTGTCCTTCTCGTACTCCGCTCGCCACTGCTTGTAGCAGGCGCCGATGGCCAGAGGGATCGAGCGGCAGACGTAGGATGCCGGGGGAAGGTGGAAGCAGCTCTGGATCACCTGCAGACGCTGCACATCGGCAGTCTCCGCGAAGTGGGGAACCTACGGTGAAAGACGGAGAATAGGGAAACAGCGTAGATAGGACTCAACTGCATGAGCCTGGCCTGCTGCTCGTCTTGAAACATGTACGTCAGCATTCGGTCGGAAGCCTGTCCCGAAGGATTGATGACGGAAAAATGCTCGTAGAGAAACATTAATCCAAAAAGCACCGAAGCGCTCAACTCCTTCGTACCATTTCCATAAGGGAAAGTAAAATAAATTTGGTTGTTCTTCTTAGACAGACTAACTTCACTATATTCCTTCTCACTATCTATATTCAACGATGATTGCAAGTAGTCCACCGAGAATATCGCTAGGTTATTAACGTTTCTGCTATTCTATAGATCACAGCAGAATCACAGGACAACAGATGGTTCCACTTGATCGGCAACACATCGTTTCGAAAGACTATACTCAACTTTATAACTAATCATTATTTGCAGTCATAGATACCTACTCAAACGAGTCCGATCCCTTCTCTGTCTTCTGGATTTCCATTGATGGCTCTGTTTCTCCCTCTATGGGTCCAACAAGTCTTTCCACGACTTGAGAGTCAAATCCAATATCAATGCCGATTGCCCAACTCATTATTCAAAAGATAGTTGATATTGTTCTGTTGGAGTATATTCCATAATTTCGAACTATTTTGGTGATGCAATCTTGTATTTACTGATACACAATCCATCATGTGTAATAGATTCTTCCAGTCCCAGTACTCTGGTAAAGGATCGTAGCTAACAAACAAACACGCAAAACATTAACAAATAACAAAATATGGACCAAAATACTGTTCTCCGTACTTGAGAATCACATAAAATGCATGTTTCCCATATTCAATATCCTTAGCAACAATGTCCACTGCCTCAAAGTCATAATATCCTACATGAGTTCCGTAGCGATAGACATCGAAAGCAGTAACCAATTTCGTATCTTCGGTAATCAAAACATACAGATCTCCCCGACCGAGAACAAACACAACACCCTTAAAGGTATTATCCACTACTTCATTCGAAGTCCATTCGACGCAGAAGTCCTCTGGTTCCACATCGACTAAAGTTCAGCCAATCAAAGATCCGGACTTAAATCGCCAGGATTTTCGTCAATCATACTGAGAACTTTTCGAACTTCGGCAGTAGAATTAAGAAGGATTCCGCCTTCAGAAACCATAACTGAACTGAAAGAAGAAGGGATGGAGGTGACTACAGTTTATACAACAACATATCCCTACTTTGGTGATAGCGTCGATAACGCACTGAGTAATTGTCGTTCATTCCTAAATAGAACAAAAACAAAGTACAAACTGGAACTGCGGTGCAAGAAAGCTTGGACGAACGAAGTGTCTCCATAAGTGTTAAATTTGAAAGCTAGATGATAACCAAATCAAAACAAAACAAGGGGTAAACGAATAAACTACCTTTTCATGAGTACACTGTCCATCCACAGTTGTGACGAGAACATCATGAGGACTTTCTCCATAGATGCCGCAGATTACAGTTTCCACCATTTCATTTGAATGACTAACAAAAACACATACATATGACGTACCTTCCCAAATAAATTCCTTCGTTTACGATGCCTTCGGTACTAGGTGTGTCATCTGAGGAAGGGACCACCAGAGCATAGATGTCCCCTTTTCCGTGGTAATAGACAGCTATTGCTGCACAAGAGTCATGGAGATCCTCCACGTTCGAAATCTCCAAGAGATTTTGATTACACCCGATAAGAGCTTTTTCGATCCGATATATAGTCATTACACGTCTACTTGTCAATATATCTACAGCAAGGAAATAGGCATAGCTAGTTTGATCAATCTTGCTTAAATCAATTGTAACTCGGAACCGATTTCCAGAAATAGTATTAAACAGAAAAATAGCATTCTTTTCCATCCAGTTCACATCAATAGTCGCATCTGACCCTAAGTAATAATAGATGCGTGATAAATAGGTTCCTTCAACATGTCCAACTAACTGAGAGCCGATAATTGATTCAATTTGAATCAAGAAGTCGGTTTCTAGATGGTACCAGAAACAAGAAGGTACGTTGACATGTAGCAAGACAAAGCAGTACAAAAACGGAAACATATGGCCTATAGCTCATAGTTCCTAAAAAATGTTGACAAGCAAGTTTCAACAAACAGTCAACAACAAAAATGCATAGAATAAGATACAAAGAACTAATAGTTCTTCAAAAACAGTGTAAATGAATGTTTAAAGAAATGCAACATATCCACAACATCTGGATCTGATTCCACTAAACATCTACCTCTCATTTCCCCACTTCGCCCCTACTTCAAATACTCCCTATTTTCCGAAAAACACATAATCAACCTGGGATGCAAAGCATCAACCGACTGCAGCCGCGTCCACGCCTCCTCCTTCTCTTCGGAGCTCCTCTTCGTCCTCAGATTATAGTGGGCCAGAGCATAGATCTCCAGAAACGAGAGCAATAAACGCGAGGAGGAAGTCGGCTTCACTCGCACCTTCTGCTCGTTCCTCGTCTCTCCCTCCGCAGAATTCAGTCCGCTTCCCTCCTCCGAACTCCCGCTTGATGACTCGACAAGTTCGCATTTCCCGCGGAACTTCGATGATTCTGTGCGCACGAGTTTCTCGATCTGATCCCAACAAGGATCCAGTGAAGGTAGCGTGGGGACCTCGTTCATCACCTTCCCCATTTTGATACACCATTTGGCGCATTCGGCAAGTCCTGCCAGGCTAGCGCGACGACGTACTTCTGCATTTTCTGCCACATCCAACAGCTGTCGTAGACAAGCGGTGGCACTTCCGATGCACAACTTATATAACGTCTCGCGAGAATCGTCCGATAACCGCGGGATCTCGTCTCTCAATGCCACTTCAACAGCGACTTCCTCTGCCCGAGAAGGCGACAAAACGATTTCGGTGAGAAACTGCCTTAAATAGGGGGGATTTACAACAAGGAGGTGAAGGATAGAGGGTTCTTGCAGCTGTGCTGCAGTAAAAAGAGCCCCATGTGGGTTGGCACGTGACCGAGTATCGACAAATCCGCAGTGATCGATAAGCGTTTGAACACAGGAAGTGGCATTGTGAGAGAGGGCGTAGTTAAAGGCTGTTTGGCCGCTGAAGTCACGGAGAGACGCATTGGCCCCGTGGCGAAGAAATATGTCACAGAACGAAGATGACCCTGCCTTGCAGGCCAGCATAAGAGCAGTGAATCCGTCTGTGTTCTGCAAGTCGATGATAGGGCGAAGAGGCGAAGAAGCAGTGAAGGGATGTTGATCGAGAAACTCACACAGACATTCAACACATGACTCGTTACTGTTCATAACAGCATACATAAGAACAGTAGTGCCTTGAGAGGCCTGATGGCCAATAGAGGCGCCATTGTCAAGAAGATAACGAACTGCCTCTAAAAGTGAGAAAGGGAAAAAACACGCACCAACATGACGACCACTTACTGCATAGAACAAAGGAGTATAGCCATGAGAGTCCTGTTCGTTAATTAACTTTTTGTTTTCAAGAAGCAATTCCATCTTGGCAAGATCACCTTTTCGCGAAGCGATCATAATCCTGTTATCTCCATGCGAGTCAACCCTTCGTCTTGGCCTAAAATATGTAGTTCCGATCACTTGAGAAGAAGAATCATCTTGCAACTCAAGATCAATTGTATCCGATGCAATCTACAAAGTAAGTAAAACTCGTATTTCATACAGGTGATGGAGTTGACTGGTTCGAACTACTGCCATCACTTGAACTACATTTTCGTTTGCGGTCCTGTTTTTCATAAATCATATGTAGACTCATTGTAAATTGATCTAGTGATAAATCGTTACCAGAGCAATCAATACCTTTGTAAAGTAGAATCACACAATTAAGTATGGCTTCCTGATTACAAGAAGTATTATTCGCCGCAGATAACAATGAAACGAAAAACAAACAATGATATGATCACCATTCATTTGAATGGCATAATTCCCACTCATTTCGGTATCGTTGACTAAATGACTATTTGCGACGAATCACTCTCTATTGTTGCGTATTAAATCTATAACCTGTCTCTGAAATATTGCTTGTGGTAACACCTTGTTTTAGCTTCTCTGTACTCTTCACCGTTTCTACCTTCTCTGTTCGACTACAGACAAAGTATATAGTCTATAAATTGAATTACCATAGTTTACTCAAAAATGTCTTGATTTTGGTTGCAAACAGAAAGTATATAGATTTGCTTCTTTCTATACATGGACAATCCTCCTGTTGAAATTCGATGTGCAGATGATGTTTTGCTTAGGAATTGGCTCCACTTGTAGGTTATTGACATTTCTTTGTCAAAAGTGGATAATACTGCAGCAATTGTTGTTGTGGATGGTTCAATTGAATTGTATGTATATTGATTCAGTGACTTTAGCACCAGGCATCGATTCGACAGTAAAAGTGATAAACTGATTCGGACAATTCGTATTGATAAATGTGTCATTCGTTCTGTAATGTTTACACCTGATGCAACCAAATTGTTCTGTGGTTGTGAGGACGGCTTCGTAATGCTTATTCGTGTGGACGGTAGTAGTAGAAATCAATAACTATATAGGAAGTATTATTTGGAAGGCCGCAGAGGAAAAGAAGCATGGAGCAGAAGTATGTCGTGTGTTTGTTGTGAATGATACTTCCTGTTTTTCTGGAGATCAAGATGGAGGGCTGAAAGTGGAATTGGGTTCTCCTATTTATGTGTAGCTGTGGAATCCAGACCCAGAACACCCTACTATGGTGAACTTTACACATCACCAGGACTATATTTCCGACTTCGATTACAATGAAAATGAGAACAGCGTGGTTGTGTCGAGTGCAGATGGTTCGATTTCTGTAATCAGCCTCAAGAAACGAGATTTGCTATACCAGACAAGTACTTGCAATGACGAGCTTCTCTCCTGCTGCGTGGTGAAGAGCGGATCCTGTATCTGCGCCGGAACGCAAGAAGGAGATGTCAACATCTACAAGTGGGATGCAGAGGATGATATTGTTGACCGAATCACAGGTCATCCTGAGAGCATCGATGGGATGCTGAAGGTAGACGAAGACACGATCTGCACAGGAAGCGATGACGGAGTGTTGCGCATCGTGCAAGTGATTCCCAATCAGTTTCTTGGCGTTGTGGGCATATTTGATGACTATCCTGTGGAACGAATGGAGTGGTCATTCGACCACCAGTTTATTGGAACAAGTTCCCATGATAATGTTCTACGCTTGTTTGATATGTCGATTTTGAAGGAAGATGACGATTCAGACCAAGAAAGTAATCAGGATCTAGAGAAGGAAAAAGAAGAAGAAGAGCAAGACTCTGATGACAAGAAGTCCAATCCATCGAAGCCAAAGAAGCGAGCGAAATCATCATCAGCGAAGAATTTGAAACACCGTAAGATTCAGAATTCAGAGAACAATGCAGGTTTTTTCGACGATTTATAACATGTTTGAGCAAAACACAATACAACATAGTACAATTACATTCGGAAGAAATACTGATGAACCCACCACTGCGTCAAATTCACCCCATAAACCATCAGGCAGAGTATCACACAACACACACAGCTGCCTGCGACCAGAATGATGAATGGTGTCTTCACGAAAGGCAAGTCTAGTGAGGAAAGGGCTTTACCTCCTACACATATAGCCTAGGAAGGTGATATAAGTGTATCCCGCAATTCCGGCGATGAACAGCAGATCGGAGCAAATGGTTGCAAACCACCCTGGTCTCAGTAGAAGGGGAAGGAGAAGATACTGCTTGTCAGAGCGACGATACGACTACCTGAAGAACACCACAAATGAGGAAAAACGGGATAAACGAGTTAAAGTGAATGTCCACAGAGTAGAGCCATTCCACAAACTGTTCGGGACTGTGGGGACGTTGATTTCGCATATAGTGATTCACCACATACCACAGAAGAGTAGCGAAGACCACTCCTCCTACCAGAACGATAAACGGCCACTGCACTACGCTGGATCTAAAGTAGAGGGGGAAAACAGAAGGCACATAATGAAGGTTGGATGAGAAAACTGTACAGCTAGCGAATAAGCTATTCCAGACATCTATGAGGTGGGTGAACGAAAATGGAAATACAATAACAAAGAACAGCGTGATTAAAATAAAAGAAGGATCATCTCGAGCCCACTGGTTTTTGGTTTCTATCTGTTACACTCCTCCATCTCCTGATACGCTTTCTCCATGCAGTCATCTTGTATCTACAAGTGATATCAAAAACACTAGTACCAACACTTTTGTCGGGGAGAGAATAATATGCAACATCTGGGACAACGAATAGTCCAAATCCATTTGACGAAGACTACACATGCGCTGTAGGTACATTGTCATAAATACACGCTGCCTTCTTGGGTCATTGTTCACCTCAAGGTTCATCATTTTCAATCAACAGGGATAAAATGAATATACTAGGTTTGGAACCAATAATGAAACGCCACTCACACTCGTATTTGAATTCCCGGATCCAATAATATGGGAAAAGGAAGAGGCAATCCTCCAAATGGAAACAAAGCACAGATTGTACGGTTTGAGAAGTGACAAGTGATAGAGTTCTACAACAGTATCGTCAGTCCTCTCCTGGATGAATAGATCACACAGTACGCTGCATGCAGCATGTATGAGCTCCACTTCAACTCAGTGTGCCGGTGTTAATATACACCTACGACTAATACGAGCTCTCTGAGTCAGAAAGATGTAACTTGTTATGTGTGGTAATTGTGTTCCCTTGGTGGTAAGTCAGATTATTAAAAAAGAGAGTATTAAAAATAAAGCAAGCTGCCACAGGAAAAACATGGGTTAGTTAAGTAAATGACTCTACATCCTCTGTATTCTGATTGGCTGACGTCTAGTGATCTTGGGTTCCAAAAATCGCATTTTTGCAGTATATTGACGCTCTGATATTCTTTTCTACTGTAGATGGAAGAAGGGTACAACCAACCGAAGCCGGTTTCTTTAGACGAAGTAGGATTTGTTCTTCATCTGTAACTATCTGATGTTTATGGACAGCTCGCCTATTCCATCCATGAGCACCTATTCCAACTCAATGAATCAAGTTTTTGAAGGTGGTGGGCAGACAATTTCTCACCGACCTCTTTCTCAGCAAAGGTATCTATCAGGTCTTTGATTGAATGTCACCCGATTCGTAGAGAATACTTTCGCCTATCGAAACCCTGCTTTACCGAGAATAGACGATATGCATATGAACAGTTTTGGATATTCTTTACCATATCAGTCCCTGAATGATCCGACTCCCTCTTCCAGGATTCATGATCAGTTCTATTCTGGGACTCCACTAACGATGAATCATTTATCATTCCATTCAGAAGAAATGCCGCAGTACAACCGATTTCTTCGTCAGCCAGACGATCAGTTTCCATCTTTTGACGACTCGACTCGCTATCTTTTCCTTCCTAGAGACCCTGATTCAAGCAGTTCTGTATTATCTTACCCCCCTCCCTCTCTCTCCCCCTCCTTTTCCAAGCCCTACTCCGTCGGTGCCCAGGACTTCTCCACCGTGAACGGCTCCGTTTCCCACTCGCACTCTGCTTATTGTACGTGTCTCGTGTCCCTCTCAGCCCCAGCCGGATCTCCTTATGCTGTTTCGTATCAGGAGACGTGTCTGACCCCTTCTCTCGACACCGACACCCTGGTGTCCTCCTCCAGTAGGTCTGCTCGTCGCCCCACCACTAGCGCCCGCCGTCGCGGAGTACACTCCGAAGGACGGCTCTCCGAACGCGAAGGAGCACGTGAAAACCTCCTCCTCGAAGGGAGGGCGTCGGTCGAAGAAGAACAAGGTGAAGAAGAACGCGGAGCAGTACGTGATCAACCCCGAGAAGGTGGCGGCCAACGAGGACACGCGCCAGTTCCTCATGATCCGCAACATCCCCAACAGCATCTCGCAGGAGAAACTGCTGGCCATTCTGGAGACCTACGTGCGCTTCGAGATCGAGTTCCTCTATCTGCCGCTGGACAAAACCACCTCCTGCAACCTGGGCTACGGCTACGTGTCGCTGGTGAACAGCGCGAGCGTGCTGAAGCTGTACAACGCGGTAGCGATGGGGGCTCTGTTGAACCTAGATGCACATGAAACGATGGCCCAACTCGTCGAGTCTGAAGCTGTGCGAGATCGTGTACGCACGCATCCAGGTAGGGGAAGAGAGAGCCACTCAGAGACAGGGACATCGAGACTATGTGAAGATGTGCGATCGGTGGGAAATCATGAACGATTCGCCCAAGTATCATCCGATTTTCTTTAAAAGGGTCGACGTGGAGGAAAACGGAGTCAAGAAGGTGAGGATGGTACGTTCTTCTTTTGAAGAACTGCGGAAGCGCCATCTCTAGCAAACACCCTGTTTGTGCTGTTTTCAGCATTGCTCAAGACAACTTTGTAGCTGCTCAAAAATGTTGTTTTCAGTTGTGCTTGACGTTTTCTCGCTTGTTTGATAAAAATACCTTTGTTAGGTTCCTTTGAGAAATTCTTTCTTCGAAGAAGGTGATAGAGTTTGTGTTGTTTAGACGCTTTTACCTGGATTTTGTATTATATCGCAAGATGGAAGTGGAAAGTGAGAAAAGAGAATCTCCAAAGGAAGAAGTACCCAAGACAGCACTCCAAGAAACAGAAGTCGACGAAATGAAGAAATATGTACCCTCTGTCTTTGTGGAGTCCTTACAACTAGATAGGACCCTATGTTCTGGAGATTCAGGAAATCGAGAAAAAGATCAAAGACCTGGAGGCTGAAGTGAATAAAGCAGTTGGTAGGGAGTGCATCCCAGAGGCGTTATCGCATAGGAGCAAAGGAGAGCGATACTGGCTTGTCTCCTCCCAGCCAGTGGAATCTCGATCAAGACAATAAACGAGCGAAGGGGAAGAGCTATATGGTAGGTAGTGGGGGCGTACTTTCATCTTAGGTTGCTCAATGTGTTCAGGCAATTACCACAGAGAAGAAAGAGCCTGCTTTTGTTATCCAAATACCTCAATTCGCCAAATTTGTATCCGGATTGGAGAAGAACGTATCCACTGTTGACATCGAGGTTGGTAAGCGAGTAGCAGTTTCCCAGGAGCATTACTCCATCGCCGTATCTCCTCGTTTCTCTTTCCATCTAGAAATCTCTCGACAATGCCATCGACTCTTCTGTGTCGAACATGGAGATCGAGGAGAAGCCTGACGTGACCTACGACGACGTGGGAGGTTGTGCCGACGCTCTGCGCGAGCTGCGCGAGGTGGTGGAGACGCCCCTTCTGCACCCCGAGCGATTCACCGACCTGGGCATCGACCCTCCCAAAGGAGTGCTGCTTTACGGACCGCCGGGCACCGGGAAGACGCTCTCGGCTCGAGCGGTGGCGAACAGGACGGAGGCCACGTTCATCCGTGTGCTGGGCAGCGAGCTGGTGCAGAAGTACGTGGGAGAAGGCGCCCGCATCGTGCGAGAACTGTTCCAGCTCGCGCGCAGCAAGAAGGCGTGCATCGTAGACACTTTCGCACAGCTCACGTGCAGATCTTCTTCGATGAGGTCGACTCCATCGGAGGCACGCGGTTCGACGGCGACGGCGACAGCGGAGACACGGACGTGCAGAACACCATGCTCGAACTCGTCAATCAGCTAGACGGATTCGACGCGCGAGGAAACATAAAGGTGCTCATGGCCACCAATCGGCCTGATACGCTGGATCCTGCACTGAAGAGACCGGGAAGACTCGATCGAAAGGTGGAGTTCCCCTTGCCTGACTTGGAGGGAAGGACGGAGATCTTCAAGATCCATGCGCGACCCATGACCTGCGAGAGGGGAATTCGCTTTGAACTGCTGGCCAGATTGTGCCCAAACACAACGGGAGCTGAGATTCGGAGTGTCTGCACGGAGGCTGGGATGTTTGCGATTCGTGCGAGACGTAAGGCAGTGACAGAGGACGATTTCTTAAAGGCGATCGATAAGGTGATTAAAGGGTACCAGAAGTTCTCGTCGACATCGAAGTATATGGTGTATAATTCGAGTGTTTGTTACAAACAAGTGAGCTTGTTTTGATTCGTTTGGGCTTATGTGGTGCCGACGCGCCATTTCTGCGAGTCCCATGATTCCCATAATTCTTGTGGTCGTTCTTCCATAAGTTGCCATCCGGCGTGCGGAACGAGTCCTTCGGTTTCCCTGATTCTACATCGATCAGCAGCTTGCGGCCGCCCATCTCCACTGCGCCACTCTGTGCGACGGCCAGTTTTACGCTCTGGTTGGCCAGATACTCCACGTAGCACAGGCCCTTCTGCCTTCCCGTGTCGTTCCAGCAGGGAATTCGCACCTCTCGGATCTTGCCGAAGCGCCTGTTCATGACCCACCCATCTATCCAAACATGAACACTTTGCGAATCTCCTCCTCCGTGGTGTTGTACGGGATGTTCTTGACGAAGACGCAGCGACAGTCCATCGGCACCACGACGTCCTTCTTGACCGGAGCATCGCCGTCGCGCTCGTTTGAGTAGCTGATTGTGATGTAGCGGTTTCCTATGTATTCTTTGTTCTTCCGGAGAGCAGCCTCGGCTTCGGCGTGCGAAGAAAAACGCACGAAAGCGTAGCCGCGACAACGACCCGTGTCTTGATAACTAGGAGTGAAGCAACACAATCAGAGCTACGTAGGAATTCGCACTTCCTCGATTGTACCGCACTCGTCCAAAAAGTCACGGATTGTCTCTTCTGTAGAATCGTAAGGGAGTCCTTGAAGATGCACTTCCCTCTCGGTCCCTGCTTCACTCGGTTCCACCTCCTCCTCCTTTTCTTCCCTCTCCTCATTGTCCGCATTCTGCTTCTTCCTCAAACTCTTTTTGCTACGCCGGTACTGTGAAATACTTAGATCAATCGGTTTTCCATTCACACCCACCAAGAAAGCAAGTAATGTGCCAAAAAGGGTTTCGCAAGGAGGAGTCAACTCGAAACCGAGTTCATTCTTGTCCTTCCCCTCCGTTTCCTTTGATCTACAGTTCATCTCTCTCCCAAATACTACCCAAGGATAGCAATCTGTCTGCCTTCCATTTCCCCTTTAAACTCCGCCTCTCCTCCTACGAGTTTCTTAACAGCCTCCTTATCTGACAGAACGACCTTCACTTCCTCCAATTCTCCATTCTCTTTAATCAATACACATCGATGCTCGGTAGTATCTGTCGAATCGGCCATTCTATGGCGATTTACCAGATTCCATAAATAAGACCGATTTCAATATGGAACAAACAAGGCAACCAATGATAAAATATTACA